>JASMMZ010000001.1:20273806-20437992 GCA_038502455.1 Anisogramma anomala | reverse complement strand
CTTACCCAACTAGCCATGTTCTCCATTCAGAGCTGCCAATATGCTTCGCAATAAGCGGTCCATAGATATACACAGTACTTAGGAGTATGGTGCCAACCTCAGACGTCGGTGGATAACCTCAATAATGAAGCTTAGGTAGCTTACTGACTCAAACATGAACCTTGTTTGACTAAAAGCATTAACAGTGGGTGATGGAAGCTTTTACGGAGCTTGGAAGAAAAGGGGGATAGGAGTAACAAGAAGTTAAAGGTTATTTTGCATTGTTGTAACACTCAAGTCCTTAGGGGTCCTTGTATTCGAAGTGATGCTTACATAATCTATACAGTAACCTTCCAGATTAATCAGATGTTGCAATAAAACCCTTGTAGAGAAAGAAGGTGAACAGTGTTGGTGGTGGTGGTGATTAGTTTATGCAGTGACATTCCTGACTCATCAGTTTATTCAAGCCCGAATGGTAGGTCTATTCCTGCAACACATTGGATTTGGTTCGTTCATTCTGCCCTATTTAAACAATTTAGCCAGGTTTTTTTTAGCTCATTCCATTGTTTTGAAACCTTTTCTATTATCTTTATGTTTATAATCCGCCCTTGTACAATGATGACAGGGGTAAATGATACCATCCCAGTCAGATATTAGGTTTATACGCTACTTCTCTCAATGGTATGAGCCTTATCTACAATAATATGTACCTAACATATTTATAAAGTTAACTTAGGAACGATATTATTCATCAATATGTATTCTATTATCAGCAATGATATTTTCATGGTGTTATAATATTGACTTTAATAGTTTCTCCACGGTTTTTTTTGTAGATAATATCATACGTTTTTTTTGTTCAAAATTTGAAAATGTTGTAAAAGGGTCTTTTTAACATGTTGATAATGATTTTGTACATTGTTTTACTATTTCGTTTGAAATCGATTTAATAGGGTTTAAATTTGAAGTAAAAGGTGGTTATTTGATGATTTGAATAATATGTTAGCGGATTTTTTAAGTATATCCCCAATTTTATATCATAAAACATTATCTTATACAAAAAATAGATTTAAACTTTATTGAAATACTTATTAGATTTAGCCGTCGATTATGAAAATAATATATTTATTAGAATTGCATTTCATTACATCATAGTTAAGCCAACTGTACCGAAAATTATAAAGAAAGTAATTATCCTATAGACTTGAATATGTATACACATAGTTTTAAAAATCTTTGTAAGATTGTAATTCATAAGCGTAAATAAGTAAATATAATCTGTTTCCATAAAACCTATGTTTATTTTAATCTTAAAATATCCTCTAAGATATCAAAATAATTATTACTAACAATTTAACCTTTAATAACTATTGAACATGTATTTATATTTATGAAGGTAAACCTTTTAAAATTGTATAGTAATTGTAACTTAAGCTCTAATAGTTACCTCCTTTCCTCAACGTTAAAAAGGGGGTTTTCATATTTATTTTCTCCTCCTTTACTAGTGTGATAATACCTATCGATTTAAGTAGTTCTAGTTTCTTTAGTTTTTTTAGGCGTTCCTCATGCTTAATTAATAATATTTCATATATATTGATAGTTAACTTAAGTTTTTCTTACTCTAAAAGGTCGAAAAAGCTTACAACTTTAGCCTCAACTACTGCCTCCTCATCAGAAAGATCATTAGTATTGATAACTTAAATTTCTTGCGAAGATTTAACTGTGCAGATAATACAAGCTTTATTTCATCTTTTCCTCAACAGATTTTCAAAGTATAAAGCTCTTAAAGCAAAAACAAGTAGCCTTAAAGCGTAGGAAATGAAGGATAAGGATTTATGAGGTATTAATGGACCGAAATCAATAATAGTCCTCTGTAAAAAGGAACCATCATCATTGGTATTACCATAGGACGATCCTGGTGATAAAATGAAAATCCACGTTTTAGGGATGATTAAATAGCATCCTCATAGGTATCAAATGGTTTTAAAAAAGTAGACATTTTTAATCCACACTGAAGAAGGTGTATTTCAACTAGATTTAGTAAAATAAAGCAATACAGCACATTCTTACTAATAATAAATTAAATGTATTATACAGAAAAATATTATATAGGCTTATAAATGCAAGTATTTTAGAATGTATATAAAGAACTTAATATATAATCAAGTGTATCCACATAAAGATCTCGATCAAAAGTTGAAACTCTGTATGAATTAATATTAATATATACTAAAAAATACTAGTTCCTCCGTACTAATAAATACAAACTCAGGTAAAATCTCCATACTAATCCTCAATACTAATCAATTCTAGTATTTGCACTAGTAAATACTAGTACTTATTGGAAATATCTACATCTCTGGTGAATTCTTCATCTTTTGGTATTGAGAGGTTCTGTACTTATAGTTTATACCAAGTACTGACTGGCTATGTTGACCCTATTGTTGAGTGTATGCTGAGTTACTGTACCTATTATATATTTCAACAATATCTTTACGTTAGAGATTGGTAGTTTTATAATCTCAGAGACCCGATTTTATACAACAGTCAGATATTCTAATAATATTACTAGTTTTAACAGTTCAGTACTAATTTTTGAGTATTGAATGCTTAGATATATATAACGACTGAATTATTCCTATCAATCAATATGTAGAAGAGGGTTATATTATATAGTATAGCTTTAAATAAATGGAGGTGTAAAGGTACTGAGGCCGGAGCTGTCGCTCAAGGTGGTCGGATTTTTTTTTATGACCCTCGATGAAGAAGAAGGAGAAGAAGTCTCTGCTAAAGAGCGGCTATGGAGCTAAAATGGTACAACCCTCTCTCTAGTTATGTGACGTATCCTTAAGCGGCTCTCTTCCTACTTTAAAGCATTGTAGGAGCGTGTAAAACTACTAGGGTTGGATCCCTGGTAATATTAGCCAGGTACTAGCCTATAACATTACCCCTAAAGATACTCCTATCGTTCCTTCCCTCGTTTTTTTTTTTTGTTTAATGTCGTGATTTAAGGCGCCGTAAGCATAAGGAAGGTACGCGCGCTTTTTAAAACAATACGGTTTCGTATAAAATGGATTAGGCCAACGTTACGTAAAAGGAGCTTTAATGCACTCCCCTTTCTATAAATAATCCCTAAAGTCTCAATTACAAAAGATAAAACTTTTCCCTTCCTTGAACCTTTAACTTTTCCGTATAATGTTAATACTTATAATTATTAGTGTAACACTTATTTATTTTCAATTTTAGTATTTCCTTTACTTATTAACGTTACAATAAATCCTTAGCTTATTGCCGAGGTAGATAAAGTTATCAAATATATAGGTTATATGTTTTAAATTTTCTTGGTTCTTGCTAACGAATGTAAAGTTCCCTGGCCTGAAGGCTATCAATATATACTCTAATAGAACTCGAAAACAGATATATTTTAAATACATTTATAAAATAACCTATAATCTTAAAAAGTTTTATTAAAAGACCAAGAGTAAGTGGTTCCAATAGTTATTAGGGAGTTGCTAACGAGTAGCTAAATATTAAGGTTCGGTGCCATCTTTATTCTGTTAGGGTTACGGGTCGCAATTTTCATTATACGTATACGCCGCTAACTTTAAACCCGAATATAAATAAGGCCGTTAAGGAATTGTAAAAAACGTATTTAACGTTCGATTTTTAGGACCGAAGTAAGTTTACATACCTTATAAGCCACTCCCTAAGTGTTAACGAACGGTTAAAAAGCGAATAAACTTAGGTCATCGCCGTTAAAAAGGTTATAAAAGTCTGTTGCGTTACGTAACGAAAAGTTGATACCCGAGGCGAGGGGGTTTTTTTCCCCGTTACTTCCGTTCAGTTTAGGGGCCTATAGGCTGTAAAATTAATAAACGAGAAACGTAGTACTTAGGTAAGTTTCTTATAATTAGGTAAAAACATAAGGAGGGGCGTGGCTAACCAGCAGTTAAGAAGTGTTACTAAAAGAAATATAAAAGCTTATTAAGGTTTCGAAACGTATTAATATTAAACTGGATCGTATGGATGCTAAACTAAGCCAGCTTGTTAAAATAAGCAAGAAACAGCTAGGTAAAAACTTGGATCAGAACTTTAAAGATATCTTTAAGTAGGGACCCGGTTATAATTATTAGTTTTTAGTTTTTATTAATATTAATACGTTTATTTAGTATCCGCTTATTAGCGGATTATACGCCGCTCCATTTAGTAAAGTAAAGTGTAAAATTATATCCGCTTACGGGTTAGGCGTAAAATCCTATCGTTATATTTAGTTAATCTGTTACGCGATTCGAAAATATTAAATACTACGGTATTAGAGAAGTTTAAAAGCGGTTTTTACGTTAAATATATATCACCTACCTATTCAACTAAAACTTACCGTTTCGATTAGTTATAAAGTCGGGTACGTTCAACTTAAGGTTTATTACGGTTCCGTAATATACTTTGGACTTGATATTTCGGTTCCACTTTACTATCGTAATCTTTAATAATTGTAAATTATGGTTAAAAGCTTCGAATTTACTAGTTTAAAAGCGTATTTAAAGCGGCTCAAACAATTTAATTTATTAAAAATCGAAAATTCTTTCCGTCCGATACATCAAGTTTAACAACGTAAAAGTCGATTATACGCATTATCTGATACTTATCATAAAGTTAACCTAACTTTTCGGAAAATTCATTTAACTTATAATTTTTGAAAAAAAGCTAAACGTTATCGCCGATTCAAAAACGTTTCGAAAAGGAGCGTCGCTTATTAATAACTTCCTTTATACGTTATTACGTAACTGTTGTTATGGCGTAAACAAATTCTGTAACTTTACGAATTCATTAAATAAAGTTTTTTTAAACTTTTATACGTAATATTATTATCGAAAAAAGAACACATTATACTAATTAAATAAAATCAACGTCATAATTATAAGTTATAAAAAACGAATTAATCCAATAGTTATCGTATCTTTATTAGTTAATGCTAATTAACAACTGGATAATAAACTGTTTTAGTTGAGTTATATATAAACGACGAATAAACGTAAATACGTAAAGACCTCCTAATTTACACGTTTGGTTAAGCCGTTAGTTTTGGGGTAAAAAACGGTATTCAAACGTTACTTTACCCTAATTAGATCGTAAAGTCGGTTTCAAAATCTATTAGTCTAATTTGAACTACGGTCGTTAATAAGCGTACGCAAAAAACCATAAAACCGCTAATAACAACTAAAAAACTGTGTCGCATAAACCTCAACGTTTATAATTATTATAACCTCGAGGGTAGCAACTTTATTTAAACGGTTCGTAATAAATATAAAATAACGTAGGTTACTCTTGTATTCCTAAGGTAAATTAACTATAAAGTCGACGAAAAACTCATTTTAAAGCCGTTCGAAATCCGGAAAGGGTTTCAAGAGTCCTTTTTCACGGTGTCTCTAATAAGTTATACGGTTATAAACGTCGTAGTTAAGGTAAAAGCAACGGATTTCATGATGTAAGCCTAGTTAAAAATACGTTTTGAAAAGGATAGCCATAATAATGTCGCGGCTTAGGTAACCAGTAAGGAACGAATCGTGGGTAGCTTAAATTAACGTGATAGTAAATAGCTTGTAAATAGGTACCTAAATATGGTTGCGAAACCTTAAAACTTTATCGTCGTTTACCCGGCATTTTGAAATTGAAACCTTTAACTTACGGTTGTCATCAGTGCAGATATCTATTAGAAAAAGTCGGTCGCTTATACATACCATATTTATTAGGCGGAAGTAAGTAGTATCGTATGTAATAATAACATTTTAACAACTTTAAATGTTGATGTTGGTAAAAAGTTTACGGCTTTTTTGGAATTAATTTGCCGGCAACGGTTAACCAGAAAACGTACGTATGCGAAAGCAACTTAAAAGTAAACTATTCAGGACGTAATAACTAAATTTCGTGGCTCAGGTAACGTAGGTTCGAAAAGCCTTTAAGAATATCTTAATTTCGTCGTAAAAATACGTCAGGTTACGTATAATCCGTTACTTTGTTATATACTAATCGAAAGCGATATCGCGAAAGGCGTTTAAACTATCGTATTTATCGTTCGGAAAACCGCCGTATTATTATAAAGTATTTTAAGTTTTTGTAATCTGTTAAGATAGTAAACGGGCGCGTCGTGCCTCAGAACTTCGCGTTCCATACTTTTAAACCACTTATAATTCTGAATAGCTCCTTATCGTAAATTTCGTAGTCATATTCAGTGAAAAACGAATGTCGAAAGTAATATGTTACTGGGCGTAGGTTACCGTGGTCGTTGCATTAAAGGAGGCAGTCTCTTAGTGTTTAGCTAAAATAATCAACTTCGAAAAAGGTATCGCGGTCGGGATCCCATTAGGCGAATACAGGTTCGAAAAAAAAGCTAAGTTTAAGCCGCTCGAAAGTAGCTTTTTCTTTAGGCCCCTAACAAAATAAAGTACTTTTACGAATTAATCGTAATAATAGTCCGATAATTATCGAATAGTCGCAGATAAAATGGCGATAAAAATTTACGAATTCCAAAAAGCCCTGTACTTCCAAAACCTTCGTAGGAAATACTTATTCCCGGATAACACGTAGCTTTTTTGGGTTTATCCAAACGCTAACGGTGGTTTTGATAATAAATCTCAGGTATTTAATCTTTTAAATACCGAACTCGTATTTGGAAATATCTAGGTTGAATCCCGCGAAGTTTTATATATTTAGGATTTACTTAACTTTAATTTTATAGTCGTTAAAAATGCCGTTAAAGTAAATAAAAAATTCATCGATGTAAACGAAATAAAAAATATCGAGAAAAGAAGGTGTAATAAATTATTAATATACTGTTAAAAGGTAATGGGAGTGTTAAAAAGGCCAAACGAAATAACGAATCACTCAAAAAGTCCGAAACACATACAAAATATAATTTTTCATTTATTTCCCTTTTTAATACGAAACTTATAAAAAGTAATTTCAAAATTTAACTTAATAAATTAATTGGTTTACAAAATATTTAAAAATATCTTTTTAATAAAAGGAAACGGGTAATGATCTACCTTCGTAATAATATTCAACCGGCGATAATCGACATAAAATCGTAGCCCGTTTTCGGGATTCTTAACAAAAAGGACTGGGGCACCCGTTAAAAATCTATTTACTAGAATATAACCTTAATTAAGTAGTTAGGTTAATGTTTTGCATAATAAGAGAAGCTCCTTATGCGAAATACTGTATAAAAGGCCTTATAGTACTTTTAAAGGTTAGCCCTGGTTATTGGTACGAAAGTAGATCTCGTAATTTGTTTTAAAGCAGTAAGGGGGTAACTTATCGCCAAAAGCTTTATCTAATAAAGGCACGAATTCCTTAAAACTAATAGAAAGTTTATTGTAAAAGAAAATAAATAGTCTTAGGGTAAATATTTTATTAATATTTTTAAAGGAAACGGCGATAATTTACGTAATAACGATTTCGTCCCCACGGGTCTGTCGTAAAATAACGTGAAATATAACAGCTCTAACCCCTTTTAACACTTTTTAAACGAACTTTAATACTCGCTCCTAAATACTGTAATTACCATCTCACTTTAAAAGTAATATATATTTCGTAACATTGTAAATAACTTATCAGTAATTTATTTAAAGCCTACCTAAAATAACGTTGTATTATTAAAAAGGAACAACGTAAACCTATATTCGGTTATAGTATTTATCGAAGTTAATGTTTAAAAAGGTTATAAAGGAAATAAGTTGTAAGGGAAAACTAGGCGTATAAAACGTGATTTCGCTGAATTGTCGTAGGGGAATAGAAAATCGCGGTGACTTTAAGTAATTAGTAAGCTATTTATTCGCAGCGTTATTATATTTACAACCTATGTTTACTAAAGCATAAATAAAAAGAATAAAATTATAAAGAAAATTTACTATAAACGAAAATCTATTTAAAAGCTAAGGCGAAGCCGTTATGTCGAATTAAAGTTTTATTATTTTTATACGTAATTATATATAGTAATTATGTTTTTCCTTTTTCGAAATTAATAAAGTTTTCGGCCGAAATAGATTTTTATAACGACTTTGTCGTTAAAGCTGTTCGGTCGTTACGTCAGGTCCTATAAGCAGATACGGATCCAGTAACCGTCCCTTTCGTAACTTAAACATAACCCGAGGTTTTTATGATGGAAAAGTTTTGCGTAATTAACCTAAACGGCGCGCCGCTTAAAAGCGGCTCGAAAGGCGCTTACGTTAATTATAATAACATCGCACTGGCTATTTAGAGCGGGCATATCACCGCCTTTATTCTCACTGCGGGGAATGCCTTTGGTAACGATAGTATTAATATCGCCGTAACGAGTTTGGAGATTATAAAAGCGCTTGTTAATAAATTAGGCGCGGACGACCTATTTATTATAATCCGCCGGTATTTCCAGTAGAAGTGACGTATTGGTAAGTGTATTATTAATTATTCCTTTTAAAATAACGAGTTTAACGGCGGATTTTTGGGTTATATCGCCGATTTTCGCGAATAAAGCTTCCTAACGTTAAACAAAACGTAGAATCATTTACGAATTCCTTATTTTATATTCGTAAACCGAGAGATAGCTATTTTAAACTCGTTAAGGTCGTAATAGTAAACGCTAAATATAGCTATAAAGGTGTTGGAGTCGTTAATACTATCGTCGCTTCCGCGGGCGTAATAGTGTTTTATAACGGTTTTTACAAGTCCATTTGGTTATTGAAAGATAACGTAAAAGTGGTTTTCCTTTACATTAATAAATTTTCGGTTTCGATATAATTTACGTATTATTGTAACTTTCCATCCTGGGAATCGTAACTTGATACCGGAAAACTTAACTGGTTAGTTAAAAGGTTTACGTTTAAGTTGGTAACAATCGTTAAAAAAGGCGCTAATATCGTAATCGAAGTTAGAGGAGTCGTTGTTATTTAAGGAACTGGCGCTATCACTAATGAAAAGTGGTATAATAACGGCGTTATTTGTAACGTACGTAGGGAAAACCTTTTAGGAGGGAAGTTAACCCGAGGAAGTAGATGTGCCGGCAGCTTTAAGTTATCGGATTATATTTGTTAAAGCGTTCAACATATCGGTATTTCGTTATTTTAAGTGTAAAGCGTACTTTCGAACGGCTTAGTCTCGCTCGATAAGTTCCGTATGTAAGGCGTCAGTAAAATGTTCGTATTAAGTTATAAAGTAATCGTACTTAGCTGTTAAAACGCTTTAGAGCTACTTTTTAACGCGCGTGTTAAAGAATTTCTCTAGGGTCTAAAGGTTTAGTTTCGATAGGTCGGAGGATAAAAATATAGCCCTAAGTTATAACTGCTAATGAACAGCTAATATACCGTCGGGGAAAATATCGAGGTTATATGTAAAGGGACTAAAGCTGAAGCTATCGTTTAAGGTAGTCGGATTCTTATCTATAAACCTCGATAAAGAAAAAGGAAAAGAAGTCACTGCTAGGAAGCAGCTACAAAGCTAAAATGGTACAGTCCTCTCCCTAGTTATATGATGTGTTCTCAAGCGGCTCTCTCCCTGCTATAAAGCATTGCAGGAGTGTATAGAACTACTAGGGTTAGATCTCTGGTAATACTAGCCAGGTACTAGCCTATAACAAGAGGAAAGAATTTGTAAGGCGTCAGATTAACAACGATTTTGAAGTTAGAAACGGATCATTTATAACGGATATATTGTTTTTATCTTTTCAAAGTGAAATTCTTATATGAAAAAATCCATGTAAAGAGATAAACCTTCGAAAATCTAAAGTACTGCGAACCTCAATAAAGAAATGAAAATAGTTAACGGTTCAATTACCTTTCATATTACATGGATTAAACTGTATAAAAACTGTTTAAGTTTGTTGCATATTTCTAAACTAAATATATTACTCAATAAAATAATTTTAATCGATTATTAATAAGTTTACAAAACGATCATAACATGGAAAACTACTTTGAAGGATAATATGATAATAGAAAAAAGTATAGTACTACAGATTATAAACCTGGACAAGAATAAATTACGGCCTAAATATTGTAAAAGAAAACCTAGATCATGAGCTACTCTTCAAGCTTTGTATCAAATGTATTATCAATACGTCAGATAAGCTTTTTAAGATGAATGATCGTATTCAAATTGATAACCTCTTTGTTTATGGCGTGGTTTAACTTATGTTACTAATATAATTTATAAGATAAAACCTAATGATTTTTCAGTGAAGGATGTTCTATGACGTCAAAGATAAGACTACAAACCGGTCTTACAATAATTTAGGGCGAATGGTTTAAGAATACGGTAATAAAGCCAAAAACATAATCTTTATTCAATTACTTGCAATTCAGAAGATTAACTAGCGTTTAATTGTTGCAATTGCTACCAGTTTAATTACCAGCATAAACGGTAAATTCAACTTTAATTGTATAGATATTACATAAACGAATACGTAATTCGCTACCAATTTTTACTGAATTATATTACAACAGTTGCTAAAGTAGGTACACAATAAGGTTTCTATTAGAATAATCAAAATTTATATTCAACATTTTTACGAATAAAGTGAACCGAAAGTCTATTAAATTTTAATTTATTAAATACAGTTTAGGAGTAGGTGGTGTATAAGAATATTAACTTTCAATATATGTCTGTTGATTATATAAAATGAAAAATTCCGAAGTGTTAGCATATAAACTAACAATATACTCTTTCCAATTTTTTGAATTTTTTTTTTGGAAATGAAATAGCATATAATAAAATATTGAGGCCTTTTTAAGTGAAAGCTATTTAAAATGTTGGCTAAGGCCATATAATCGACTTTTAACAGATCATTAATCCGTATTTATAGTATTAAAACAACTATACCGCGTATCTTGACCTATATAAATAAGGGAAAGATATCAGCCTAACGAATATTAACAAAGCCGATGATATAAAGTCGTGGTATTACTTTAAACAAAGAGCTTATACGACTTACATTACCATGTTATACTAACCCGAAATACTATCCAACTTCTTCAATATACTACTAATTTAATATTTATAAGATAATAACTTTAAAAATCTTGATTCAATTCTATAGTACCAAATGTTTAACTTGGATAAAGGTTTTAATATGGTATTGGTAGATGTGATGACAGCAAAGTTAATGATGTTTGTCGACGGTTTTTCTACCAATAACGTCAACTACATCTTTTATATCGGATTATTTATGCTGTTTAACAATAAAAGGTAGATTAACAGTCAATTAATAATTAACGGAAACCTTGTATAATAGATATTTTGGCAAGTGTAAACGCGTAATGTAAAATGTATTAGCATTTGAAGTCTACGATATAATAATAAGATTTGATATCGGCATAGTAATAATCAGTATACTACCGATTATTACCGAATACATAAGATTTCATTCAATATATAAAATCGAATTTAATTACTTGTGAAGCTTTTGTTAATGGTTTTTCAAGTTGAAAATGATTAAAACCCGTTTAATAATAAATGTAATGATATGAAAAAAGGAAAACAAAGTTCTATAAATTAACGAGTTTAGGTTGATTTACGATAATGATTACTCCTTCGATACCATAATTCACACTACGTCTAATGGCACTTTAGAAAGGTTCGTGGATAATAATAAGCTAATTGAATGTATTGAGTGTTACATGAATCGTATGGCATGCTCAACACGTAACACAAAGCAATAAGGATACCAAGGTGAATTAGAAGAATATCAGGGAAGAATTTATAGAAAAAAGAAGTACCTAAATATATTAGCGAATGGTATAAGATTGGTATCATTTAAGTTCATAGGAAAAAACTTAAGTGTAGGATCAAATGAAGTTGACGTCTAGAATCATGAGTTGAAGAATTGTAATTGGGATGTAATTCAAGTATAAAATAGACCGGGATCGGTAGAGTAATCTCGATATAAATGGGAGAAAGTTCCGCAGTTTCTATTGACTGGAAACCAGTCACACTGGGGCGTACGTACAAAATATAAAATTGCTAATATTGGAATAGCAGTCAACTGCAATACAGCTAAGTCAACTGTACTTACTTAAAGTTGATTGTATTGACTGTATATAAATTTCAGTGGTGTGCCCAATTAGATATGAGGCATGGTTCAAGCAGTTGCTTCTATAGATTAATATACTGACTGGCTAGGTATATACCAAACTTTGAAATAACACATTACCATTTTAAATATAATACACTAGTCACTTCGACTATAATTCCAATCGGCTACATCGACACCATAAATTCCTACAAACAATATCGAATGAAATGAAGGCTTTATGGTTTTAAATAAAGCCCAAGTTTTTAAGTAAAGTTATATCATCGCCTTCGACAGTTCTTTAGCTATAAAACAATCCTTAAAATATCCAAGTGCTTTTATATTGATATTTTTCCATAATATAAATATCATTTCATTATTTACCCTCATTTTAGCGTAACCTAAATATATGGATTATATGAGTAGATTTTGGTATATATATATTATCGATTAGAATGATTGGTTGAAAAAACATATAAAACATTTATGATAAAGAATGATTCTAAGTTAAGGGAACTGCTAGTCAGTTCTACCTAACTTATTATACGATAATATTGGTCCTTACAAATTATATGAATAAACAATTTATCAATTACATTCACGTAATTCCTAATCGTTTGTATTATATGAAATAATATAATCATATTAATATTGAATAACTTTCATTTTTGCGTGTATCTTATTATTAATATCATGACTGAATAGAAAGGAAGGAAATAAGAGAAAAACATCGATTATTGGATTGAACCATTAACTCTATACGTGCCTTTATATTGAATGGAAAGCTAATTCCAATCACGAAATAAAAAATATAGCCTCTTTAAAGTTCAGATAGGGTTTAGTTGTATGCGGTTACATTCAAAAAAGAATTTTGTAATACCGACCAAAGTTTCTGCAACGAATAAATATATTCTTTTTAATTAGGAAACTTAGATATATAATGTTCAAATTTTAGTATATGTTCAGAGTTGCTCTTATTATAAGATTGTATTATTATGCTATCTTTGCAATATTACTACTATGATATAAGGCTCCCTCATTCCAAAATAGATATATTAAAAATAACTCTTTATATGGATATTGTTAGATTACACCATGGCTAGCAAGAGTAGGAGACTACGTTTCAAAATACATAATAACGTGTTACGCTGTAAAAGACACTTTTTTCAAAATGCATAATAGTGTGCCACGCCCAAGAGAGATGTTGGTAAAGTGCATGGTTGAGTGCTACGCTCTGGGTAAGAGATTATAAGTTTTCACCTGAGGTGTGCACTCTCTGGATACCTCTTCTCCCTTTTAAATATCTATCATCAATATTACCAATCTTACTATTCTCAATACTATCTTTTTTCTTACGTTGTTGTTTAGAGACCTTACTAACAATATACATAGTCTGTTATGAAGTTTTAACAGATTTTATTGTGAAATTTGCCGAAAAAGTTAAGAAATAAGTTTTCGGTCGGTATAATGATACGACACGTTAAATATTTGTACATATTATCCGAAACGTATATTTATTGGTTCTTAAAGTACTAAATGTTTTTGACAAATAGGCTTGTGGATATTACTATATACCCTCACAGATAGTATATATAGGCTAAAGGGCAGTGCACTGTATTAAAGGGTACACTCCTGCAGGGTGCACGATAATATGCCACGCTGCAGGCTGCACTCTTGCAAGACGCAAAGTGCATTATGCATAGATCGGTCTGGAATACTATTCCAGGCCGATGGCAATTCATGGAGCGGTCTAAAATAAATATTTCAGTCATACGCTCTGGGTCAGGGCTTATAAGCCCTTATTTGTAACGTACACCTCTGGATACTTCTTTTTAACTAAACACACATTTTGACTTACTTTATTACAATACCAATCATCCTTTTGAATACTCTTTTACTTACTTTGTTTTACGTAAATAAGTACTTAAACCTTACCGACACTAATTAGTAGCCGACTCGGTTGACTACAGACAGCCTAAGAAGAAAAGACGAACACATGTTAAAACCTATAACGGGATGTTATAATGGTCTTAACTATTTATATTTTAACACTTCGTTTTTATAAGAATTACACGCCGACGTGTACAAAGATTATAAAGGCTAAGTAACTTAAAAAAAAGAAAACTTTAACACGATATTATCAACTTTTATTTGGCGGTTTATCTACTAAAAGCCCTGTTACGCCATCATTAACCTTTATTTAGAGATTTAACGTACCTATTCACTTTTTGGAAAGCGACCTATTACACACCAAGTTACATAAACCACCAAGTTTCGGAACCCTTCGTTAGGACCCATCTGATTTTTTTTCCCGAACCACTCGTTATAACAAAAATACGATCGGTTACATACAAATAAATAATCCGATCGCCCCACTAAAATCGGTTACACACTAAGAAACCAACTGATTCCTCCATTAAGTTTTACTACAAAACGCCAATACGGATAGACTACTGCACTCCGGAGCACATAATAACTCGACATTTCCCTTACTTTGTCTAATTTCCCACATCAGCCCTATTTGTTCCAAGTTTACCTACGTTCGCCTTTTATTTCCTTAATTTAGTACTTGTGACGTTTTGAGTTTCCCTATCTGCTTGGCTAATTTGGCATTATTAATGCTAACAAACCTAATCTGAAACGCTTAACTAGTTTGTGGTTACGTCTTATTTGCGTATTGTTTGAAATTCATTCATATTAACAAGCTTTAGTAAGCCTTATTCCGACCGCTTTAATTACTTTATTCGCTTTATATTCGTTCAATTACCCTAAGCTTTGGATATACACATATATAACACGAAATCACCACACTTTAACATATCGCTCAAACATTCTAAGACAATCGCAACTATACTCCTAAATCTAACAACACTGGAAAAGATTAGAGCTTCTTTTAAAACTTTTATCAAAAATATAGGAATCAGAAAGGCTATAATATAGGAGATCGATCTGAGATTTTAAAATAACACTATCGATTTACCAGTTAAGGAACTAAAACCTTATATCGTAAATACATACATTTTAGCCGCCATATACCGTTATTAAAAGGAGCAAATTTAAGGACCTAACTTACTGGACAAATTCCATGACAATTTCTCGGTTTGGACATTGGAAATGTGGTAAAGGGTAAATCTTATTATTACCAAAGCCTTACATACTCAACTCAAAACCAGAAGAATTAATACCCTACGAGTTACAAATAGGTGCCTTATAAAAGCCCTATTCGAAATAATATAATTTACCGACGTACCAGACTGAAAGGATAAAGATTTGTACCTTACGGACATTATGAAAGGGTATTACCTTACTAAATTAAAAAGACTGTTGTTAAAACGAGGGGGACCACGCGTAAGACGGTAGAATCCTATACCCCAAGCCAAAAGCAAAAGCCACGAGGGAAAAAACCGCCTACGATTCTTATTTACCACACAAATACAATATACCACTATACCGACTTATACCGTAACACAAAAAAAAATACCAAATTACTCCCCAAGCGCAAAAAATAACCCGAGCGACTATAACGAAGTCGGCAGAAACGTAAAAAACAACCTGATGGGCCATAGCAAAGTCGGACAAAATGAAAAAAAACAACCCAACTCAGGAATCGAAAATCGGCCAGAACACAAAAAACAACCTAACCCAAGAAATGATAAACAACGCAAAACGCCAATACGGGCCATACGGATTAATGCCTTTTAACTATGACCCCTACCGCGACCTCTTATCATATCGTTTTCCTACGAATAAAAGCGACCTTACGAAGTTAACCAGCTTTACCAAGCTATAGGATATGGATAACAATTATAGCTGCGAATCCTACAACTTACTAAAAAACAAATACACGTTATACTTAACACATGTAAAAAACTAAATATTGAACTATTAGAATTTCATGTTATCTTACCTGGTATACTTTTTGTGTAAGTTAAGGAGTAGTATATATACCAATTTATATAAGTAAATAGATTCACCGAGTATTATAATTGCCTTAAATCACACATTAATACCAAAATTTACTACGAGTTATATAATAGGAATTAAACCAATACGACGTGGAGAATTGTAAAAATCTAGTAAAAAAATACCGATAGAAACCTTTAAGAAATCCTTACCGCCTTATTGACATAATTCCGAAAGTGTTAAATAGACTTCGAACTGGAATACAAAGGCGAAAAACTATTTATTTAAATAGTAATAAAAGCTTGTAGTAAAAACCCAGATTTCGACTTTATATTTTTTAAATTGAAAAAAAAAAAAAAACTTAAAAGCCTTTCATATAAACCCTAAAACATCGCTCTAAACCTTTATACCCCAGCAAAAATTATTGAATTAACATTTATGACTAATAGAATGAAAATCGAAGCCTAAATTACCAAAGTAAATCTTATCGAAATAATCCATCATATTTTAAACCAGAGATTGAAAGTCTACCTAAGGTAAAATGAAGGTCCAAAATACAGAAATCAAGGAGAAAGCCCTGGCAATAAAAGACATAAACGATTATTCGAAAATAAAAGAAACCTACCCAAATTACAACAATACTTACGAAAAGACATACAGCGTCCTACAAGTTTACAAAAGCGATATATAATATACGGTAAACTCGGCTACTAGTTTATAAACTACTCCACCCACGAACAAATTCAGATTAAACGACAATTTTAAACCTACAACATATCCGAGGATCGGATAAAGGTTAACTTTACAATATACGCAACCGAATACGAAAGTACGGATAATAGACTTAATACTTACCTTTGCGATAATATATCCGGAAAGAACGACCTCGAGGACGATAATACCTACTTATTAACTCAAAACAACGAAATCGCCTACCGTATCTTCACCGTACTATAAGACGCCTCCTTTAGATATATCGCCGGATTAAATTACGCGAAGAAAAGGTTCGACGCCCATATAAAGTTACAATTTAAGTTATCTAATAGGTACGGAAACAGGTTTTAAGGTATTATACCTAATACTAAAGCAACCTAAATTTCAATAACCGAAAGTCGCTAGTTCGACACGCTTACGAAAAAGTATTCGAAGTTATAGCTCAATCGTATAAGAAAATACCGAAAGGTTTTATTTAGTAAAGATAGGGCGTTTTCGTTCGGAATAATCGTTATAAATACACGTTTTGGTCCGGTTGAATTTTACGTAATAAGTATTAACACATTATTTTTGCTTTCATTAGCTAATATAAATAAACCTGAAATCGAAATCCGTAATATAACCAACCAACTTATCCGCGCTTTAAATAATACATCTGTATCACTCCGACTTAAATTCGGCTACTGATAATTTTTTTCTGAAAGTATGCATAATCGAAGCCGTTTACTTAATATAGGCAGAACTACGTATATTATACCAAGGATTCGGATATCCAGTTACTAAACACCTTTTACACTTACTTTATACCGCAAGCTATACGAGTATAGGAAAAGGCGCACTTAAGGCTATCGAAAAAACCTGCCATAAATGCCAGATACAGTTACAGGCACTACAACGGTTTAATTTTCGCTTTTAAAACAATGTAGACTTTAACTATAAAGTAATCTTTAATATTATATATTTAGATAATTAACCAGTCCTTTATGCCGTCAACTTAATAACATTGTTTTAAATCGCCAAGTTTATACGAAACGCTTTCGTTGCAAACTATTAAGACATTTTATTTAACGATTAATTTAAAGTTTACTTCAGGCCTTTGAAATAAATTACCTACATCGTTAGTATAGCTTTCGACTTTACCTAATAACGTATGAAGACCCGGATAACAGGTAATAAATATAGGCAAGTCCCAGTAAAAACCTTATAGGGTATTGAAAAATGTAAAAGATACTATAAACCGTTTAAAAAAGCGTATATAATACTCTCGAAAAAGCTAAAAGGTAATAGCTTCAAAGAATTTATTCTTCAAATAACAGTTAATACTGTTAATGATACTTTTAGCCTAAAAAAGGCTTATCCCCATTCTTTTTATTTTCGATACTTACTCAAAGATTTACATAAACTTTATATTATTATCATTTACGGTATAAAAATCAAATATTATAAAAAAATATATAATTGCTTTACGATTACTACGAGTTAAGAACAACATATTTCAAACTTTAGCAATAAGGAATAGCCCACGTAACGCCGGCGTTTTAAGTTTACTATCACAATTTAAATTTTTGGTTCAAAAATGAAGGAGAGATAAATTAGGCAATAAAAAATTAACGTATTGAAAAGCCATAATATGTTAGTTAATCTGTTAAACGGAAAAAATTCGTTCCAATAAATAATAATATATAGCTATAGGAAAGAAATAAAAAGAATCGGCTAAAATCATTAACATGAACAAAACCGCCCACATATAACCCTTTAAAATGACGTAAACGACCAGAATCGCCTACATGCCACCCCTCGGAACGACGAATTTAACCAGACTTGAAATTTAACTTCGGCTATAAAATATGATTTTAACTCGATCATACCAAATAAAAATGACATATTTACGTTAACACTACTAAAGCCTAGCCAGCGAAAACGACTCTTCGACTCGAAAACGAAAAAAAATCTAAGGAACTTTATTATAAAATCCTTTATCACGCAACAAAAACATGGAAAACCGCAAGCTTAACTAAAAACTTCGTTATAAGGGTATTATTACCATCTTAAATACCCTATTGAAATAATTTACCTAAAAAGATATTTTAACCTTAATCGACCAATGCATTTCTCGATTAAAACAATTCGACCCTATTATTTACGGTATTTATAATATTTTCCTAACCCGCTTTATTTACTATGTAAAGAATAAAACTAAAAAACCTTACGAAAATATTCGCCTAATTATTAAAGGTTATAAGAACGAAGATAAAAAGGATATTATAATCCAGTTACCTACGTTATAACAAGTTAGCCACCGCCTAATTTTTACACTTAAAACCTTCTTTAGCGAACCGTATAACCTGTATATCGAATTCCAAAATATAATACAAGCCTATATATGATCTGAAAAACGCCTAAAATGGCGGATTAATGTAAATATACCAAAAAACCTTAAATAACACCACCTGTCTAAAATAATCTTACGTATCCTAAAACCTATTTACGGCTTAGTTAAAGCCGGTATATACTAGTATAATACTTACCAAAAACATTATAAGGAACGACTAAGGATAACTAACTCCACCTTTAATCCATACCTATTAATATCGACTACTCATTCTAAGGGTTTTACAATTACAGGAATACAAACAGACGACACTCTAACCTTATGTAACGCTTCGTTTTTAGCGTTTAAAAAAGGAACTTTTAAAAGCAGGCTTAAAAGCAAAGTCCAAAGCCTACCCATTAAAAGACAATATAATCGATTTTAATAGTACTGTGATCACACTTAGAAACGGTATTTTAGAACTTGAGTAAAAAGGATAGCTGGATAAGGAAGCTTTTGTCGTTTTAAATAACGTAAAACGGGTCGATGAATATAGATGTCAGCGCGTATACGGAGTTTGGGTTACGTCTGTAACATAGTTAAAGGCGGTAATCGATTTCTCAGTCGCTGCATAGTATCAAATCTACCTAACGAACGATATATACAAGGCGTTTAATAAACGCATTTTATAACAAATATATAATCCAAAACGAAAGTTATAATTTATAACGCTAAATATACGTATTATAAAGCTATTCATTTTTACGAACGGCTTTTTTTCCAATAACAACGACTATAACTTACAAATCGGCTTCGTCCTCATCCTCGGTAACAAATTACTAACTCGAAACGGCTTTATATTTCGTGGAAATATTATCTATTAAAGATTTACCAATTTCAAAAGGGTTACGAGAAACGTTTTCTTTTCCGAAATCTATAATATAATGAAAGGTTTCGGTTCGGATATTACTATAAACATAAAAATCCGGATAATTATTTTTAACCTTGGTTTACGCCTTATCCCTTTGGTTAATTACATTAATTCTTCTTCGTTTTATAAATTCATGGTTAAATTAAGTATTAAGAATAAAAAACGAGTAATAATCGATATTATAGCTATACGCGAATTATACGAACGCCGGGAAATCGAGGAGACTAAATAGATTAATAGAAAGTTAAACCCAATAAACGTGATAATAAATTCAATACAAAACCACGCCTTAAAAATATTTATATCAACAGGTAGTTTGTTTGTTAAAGTTATTAACAAGATTTTACAACCTTAATAGACCATTACACCGATTTTCGACAGCTTAAATCGGTTTATCAATATTATTCGAACCGATTTACATTTTACCTTTATTTAATACGATTATTTACACTGATTTTGACACATTATCTTTTTTATTTTGAATTTATAGATTTTCGATAACTTGGATCGGCTTATCGATATTATTCGCGCCGATTTACATTTTAACTTTACCTTATACTACTATTCGTCCTAATTTTAATACATTACCTCTTTCATTTTATATTTTATATACCTATTCTGACATATTACCTATTTTTTTTTACATTTTTTATCACGTTTATTACTTTAAACATTTGTTGATAAAAATATTTAAAAATTAATATATAACGTACTATATTATAGCCAGATACACCGGCTCGACCGAAGGGGTATTTATTTACTATTAAAGGGAGAGAATAACGTCGTCGTGTCTTTACCATCCTCCACATCGCTTTCCCCCTTTATGTTAACGTTACTGCTGTTACTGTTAACGATATTATTAGCTTTAGCGAGGATATAGCCTTATACCTTATTGGTTATACTCTTTAGTAAAGGTATAAGGGAGGGATTATCCTCTTTTTGACGACGTGCGATAACGTCGTCGAATTCACCTACGTAATATATACGCAAACCCCGTTTCTAGACGGCGACTGCGGCTGCTGTTTTCCTGGTCCACCAGTTAACGCTTATTACTAATTAGCATCGGTTCATTTTAATTACTTACGGCGATTTTTTTTCCGATTCGCCTCAAACGAGTATTTTTACTAAAAAATATTTTTAAAATTCGATTAAAACTCATTGAAAAGCCGGTGGACACGTGACATGGCCTCAGCTTACGGCTCTAAAACCACCGAAACGGGGGCGCACGAACTGCCAGTCCGCTCGTAACGATAATAGCGCGCCAAGCGACCCTCGCTCTCGTGGTAATCGCTAATAAACTTACCTGCGGCCGCGAACGCGATATAAGATATATAAAACATATATATTAACGACTTAAAGCTACGGACCCGAGTATGTCGCTTTAATGCTTAACGCGTTAAAAAGGTCTTACGACGTACCCTAATGATACAGAGCTTGAGGTGACGGAGGAGGTTCGCCTCGTACTCCTTATCTATAAAGGGAATAGTGAAAGAATTATAGAAAAAGGGACTATAATATACGTACCCTAACGCAATTACGCCAAACTGCGTTTATAGCGTAAAGGGGCCCCTACGGGTAATAAGATCTTTACCTATAGGGAAAGAGTAAGGTTTATAACCTTAGAAACCCTTTACTCCTCCCCTTGGAAGCTGGAGAAGGTAGAGGAAGAAAGGGGGGAAAGGGGAGTAGCGGCGGCGGGAAAGGCAGCGGCGGAAAAGGTGGCGGGAAAGGGGCTTAGAGGCATAGCAACAAGCGGAGTGGTGGCGGCTGGCGGCGTAGCGGCAGTTGGCGGCATGGCGGAAATAGAGGAGATTTCGCCCGATGAGGGCGGAATACTACTATTAGTAATGGTGGTGGTAAACGCAATAACAACCATAACAGCGACGGTAGTGACAGCGGCGGCGCGCTGCCACTCGCGTGTCAAACGGCGCCTTACAGTACGGTTTTTACACAACATCTATTCGGGTAAATAAGTTAATATATATGTAGGCCAAATAAATTACATATTAAAGCGGCTTGGTTTAATTGGATAAGCTAAAATTTAAGTTAAAATAAAGACTTAAATTAGCTAAAACTACGCGCCTTTAAAAAAAGAAAAAAAGGAAGTTTTGCTTAAAACGAGAACGATACATCTTTTAATACTGACCTACGATATAATTGCGCAATTACCCTATGCAATTACCCTTACGTAATCACTACTACGTAGCTACCCCTATTAGAAATAAAAAAAGCGCTATTACTAATTATATTGCCTTTATTTAGCTATACTAATTAGTGTTGACTTACATTCACTACCGCGGTAGACTTTGCTAATTCCAGCCGAACTTTCTAATTAAATCTTTTACGACTAATACGTAACAACATTGTTACTACTGTTAATTTGAACCTTTTACGACTAATATGTCAACAATACTATTACTACTGTTGATTTGAACCTTTTGCGACTAATGCATTAATAACAACACTATTACTACTACTAATTTGGACCTTTTACGATTAATATGACAATAATACTGTCACTATTAGGCTATAGGTACGAATTATAAAAGGAAAAAAAAGATTACTTATGTGAATATTACTACATACTCTTATAGATAGTATACATAGGCTAAATGGCAGTGTATTATATTATAGGGTACACTCCTATAGGATGCACGATAACGTGCCACGCTGCAAGCTATACTCTTACAAGACGCAAAATAGATCATACATAAATCGGTTTGAAATACTATTCTAGGCCAACGGAAATGCGTGGAGCGGTCTAAAAGAAGTATTCCAGAGTCATACACTCTGAGCGAGGGCTTATAAGCCCTTACCTGTAACGTACACCTCTAGATACTTCTTCTTGACTAACCACACATCTTGACTTACTTTAATACAATACCAATCATCCTTTTTATTACTCTTCTAATTGCTTTGTTTTACGTGAACAATTACTTAGACCCTATCGACAAGGCTAGATATAAAGATTTTAATATTCGACCCGTATTTGTATATTATGTGAAGAGAAACTTTTGGAATCATTGGCATTTAAAATAATAATACCCTTTCCCTCTGAAATATGAGGTTTATGTCGGCAGAATATCGTATTTTTCATATATTAAGCCTTTAAGATGTAAGTCGATTGAGACGTTGGCTTAGGATATACAATGCAACTTTCATAGATTGTCAATTCGTATTTCAGGTATTAATGTTATGCGTAACACGTAACTTAGCTTACGTTAAACAGGGAAAGTTATGAGTTTGATGACGATTAATAAGAACGAAGAGGCAAAATTATAACGATATTGAAAATAAAGGGCACTTACGACTTATATCATTACATTATATCAACTGAAGACGTCTTACAACCTATCGATCACAACATAAACCCAAGACCCACTAAACGATAATTTTAATAGATTAACTAAAAGGACTCGAAAATAAATGTATAATTTTAAAAATGGTATTGCTATTATATCAGTGTATTTAACGATATCAAAATTAATCATTTTTACGATTAGCTTTTTTATGAATAATATTAACCTTACTGTCAGTAAGGTCTCCATACATTAACGTAGTAACAGTAAAAGAATAATCATAAAGATTGGTATTGTATTAGTAAAGATAGGATGCAAAAGGAAGAAGCATTCAGAAAGTACATGCCACAGGTAAGAGCTTATAACCTTTCACCGGACCAGTGGCACTCTGCTATACACTCTGTTAATCTCCTTTCTGGGCAGTGACACTTTACAGTTCTCTTTGCCAATGCCACTTTTAGGTAGTGGTACGCTATCATATACTTTACAAGATTGCACCCTGTAAAGTGGCATATTACCATATACTTTATAAGGGTACAACTTATAGTGTAGTTATATACTAATTATAGAAATATTTGGTAATATCTATATAGGAAATCTTTTCCTTTCCCTTTATATTACCCATATCCGTTATTTAAAAATGATAATTTTGGTTTTCTCATATAATTCGTATCCATGATTTAGTAATAATAGTGATTATGGTACAAGTCGTAGTGGTTTGGATTAGTAGCTTTTAACCGCGATAGTAATGATGATAAAAGCCTGGTTGGTTTAGATAATTGGTAGCAGTATTATTGTTAATAAAGCTTGTTATTAATCTTTATATAGGTGTAATTACGAAGGTGTTACAGTGACATCATTGTGCAGGGAGGATTACGATATTACGTATTTCAGGGTTAGTATAAAAAGATATATCGTTATCGGTTCAGGTAAAAAAAAATTCTTTTCCTCTTTAACAACACGCCCCCATTACTATCATAAGTCTTAACTAGTTAATTACCGTATGTAAACTTAATCCATTATTCTAATTAAATACTTTAAACCTCTTCTATAAGTAGGTTACTTAACGAAATTTATATATTAACCTTTTCCGTTAACAAATACCGCGTAAATAGGTCGATAAGGCGCTGTTTAACGTGTTTACGTAAATGAAAAGAGGCAGCTGTTACCGTAGCCTACCGCGCCGCCTTTACTGCCACCATCGCTACCCCTAGACCCGCGTTCTTTAGCTCGATGTTATCAATCCTTGACTTTATTTTCGCCCTGTTTCCTGCCGTTGCCGCCGCTGAAGCCTTTACCCCCTTTCCTTTTTTCTTCCCCTCTCCTCCTCCCTTTACCCCAGAGGAACGAAAGGCTCCTAAGGTTATAAACTTTATCTTTTCGCTACAGGTCAAGACCCCATTACCCGTAACGACTACCTTCCACCGCCATAAACGTAGTTTAACCGAATTGTAACGTAGTTTGTATTACTAGTTCTCCTTATATATTTTTTTTACTAATATCTCTATAAACGAGGTAGTCGAACTTAACCTGTTACATCGTTTCGAATTACAGATCGTTAGGGTACACCACGTGGCTATTTAAATACGTGAAGCGTTGGAACAGCATACCCAGGTCCATAGCTCCGGGCTGCTAATGGATATTCCCTTCGTTCCTTATATCGTGTTCGCGGTCGCGGACAAGTCTATTAGCGATTGCTATTAAAAAGGGGATCGTTCGGCTTATTATTACCGCTATAAGCGGATGAGTAACGTATACGCCCCTATTCCGGTAGTCTTAAGGTTATAGGACGAAGTTGTGTTACGTTTCTATCGTTTTTATAGTAAAATCACTTTAAATTTACAATACTAATAGCGAATATAAATATTTTACTGATACAAATATACCGTTTAGAGCGCTTTTAAAAGAAAACACTTCCGTAAATAATAATAAAAAATCAATATTAATTGATGGTAGGCGTTAAACGGCGGACGAAAAAGACAAAAGCTGTTATCTCGGCTTGAAAACAGAGTCGATGTATATATTGCGTAAGCGAGTTCAATAACGTTATCGCGCGTTGTTGTAAAGAATTTGAAAACTACCTTGCGCCTCTGCCTCAAGGTATACAACTTAAGGCGCGAGGCCACCCCTCTGGTAACGCCGATAGCGGCGTAGATAACGGTAATAATGGCGGCGCCAACATTAAGGGTGAGGGTAGTGTGGAGGAGAATGACGAAGATATAGTGACATCCTTTTCTTTCCCCTTTAACAATGACTCGTTGCCTGTTTTCATGCTGCGGCTGGCGCTCCCAGACTTGGTATAATTATCTATATAGTAATGTAATTATTTTCCAAAAAAATATAATGTTAGTGATAAATACTAAAAGGAAGGACTAAAAGTAATTTCAGTCGGATAGAAATAATGGGAAAAATAGTCATAATATATTAGTAGCGTTGTAAAAAGCGGAAATAAAGAGTGATAATAAGTTAGAAGCGCTGTGTAAGGCGGAAATAAAGAGGAATAATATGTTGAAAGCGGTACGAATATACAAAATATTTAAGTGTAAGGCGCGGAATACTTATTCTGGGTAAGGATATAAACTTTTTTTAATAACTCCAACGAAAAAAATACTCGTTAAAACAAGCGCTTTTAATACCTTGTTCGGGGCGCCTTTAGTTATTATATCTACTTGGTTTAACTTCTCGTCGATCTATTTTGTTTCCTCAATTTAGCGTTATTTATAAGATTCATGTAAGGCCATAATATCGATTATAAGGCGTTATTCGTTTGAAATTCCGAGTTTAACAAGATATTCCTAAAGAGAGGTAGAATCAATATAAAAAACTAGAGGAAAGGATTTCAAACTAAGGTTTAAAACGATTATTCGGACTGTTATCGCTATAGTGATTCCTAAATCGCAGCCTTAAATTATATCGTAAATTTTTAAAGCTAAAACACTTCGTGTAACCAGTTTATACTTAGTCGATCTTTAATAGATAATATTTCCATAAGACTTAAACTCGTTTTGTATTGATATTTCGTTACTAACAAATTATGAGCGAAAAAGCCGTGAATAAATAGAAAAAGCTTCTTAATACCCATATTTAGAGATATAAATTACAGTCATCACATTGTATTAACTATTTACCATATAATTTGTTTATTAAACATCTTCTATATATCGCTCGAAAAGTCGTTTTAACATTACGCAGCAACTAAACAATGAAATACCGCCGAGAGTTATACTACTAATATAACTCAAACGCTATGTACACGCTAATATCTATAATCGTTAGCCTGTTTTACACTATCCAAGACGATAAAGGAAACTTTTTCTAATTACCACTTTTGTATAAGGCCAAGAACGATGTTTCGGAAAGTGATTATAGTGCTGTTAAAATCGAGTATACGTTGTCCGTAAGGTAAGTCTCAGGTTTTGCTTTTGGGTCGGTTTCCAAAATATTTTTCTTTTCAGCTACTGTAAACGAAACGTTATATAATATTAACGTATTATCCGTTTATATACATGTAAGTTTCAAGCCTTTAAAAATTTCTATTAAAACTAAGAGATATGAGTCGAAATTTGAGTTAGCTATTACGAACCGTTTATAATGATTCTTTTGATAGATATTATACCAGTATACACTAACTTTAGCGAGTTTGTAAAGTGGTTATATAAAACGTAAAATAGTTTCGAGTAAATAGTGTTTCCGAATTTTCAAAAGTATATGGGCTTAAATACGCCGTTTAAGTTGCTTTTTGGATTATATATAAGCTTACGTAATATTACGAAGTTTAACGTAAAGGTTATAAGGGGTTCCAAGGGAAGCGGTAAATCTCAGAATTAAACTATAGCTTGCCCTTTATAAAGTAGGCGACTAAGTTATAATTTTTTTTACCGTTAGTATGATACTCTTTTACTATAAGATGGCTTTTGAACAGGGTTTTTCGGTTTCGTTTTTTATGTCGTATATTATCCGTGTGGAGAAAATCCTATAGGCGCTGTAAATTGTTGGTTCGAACCTTTTAAAAAGAAAAACGCTTTATTCGATTAAGGTAAAGATTTCAGTTTAAGTAGACCATTTAAACTGGGTACCTAAGGCGGTGATAATACTTTCGCAACGGAGTTTCAAGCTTAACTTATGGTTTGTCATCTCCCTTTAAGTAACGAAGAAATCTGTAATGGAGGCTTTAAAGCGTTTTTTGCTTTGTTTTTCGAGCTAAACGGACATCCTCGCTAACGAGGTGTTGGTATCATTAGTATAAGCGGACCGGTCTCGTATAGTAATGAAGGTTCAAAAATAATATCTAGGGGGTATACTAAACTTAGGAGAGGCTTAAATTCGTTATTGTAAAAGTAGTTCCGTCGGTATTATTAGTTAAATTGTGGTTCCAGGTCGTTTTTTCCACCTTTTCCCGTTTATACTTTTGTTCCATCATTTAGAGAAACGAACTAGTACTATTAGGCAAGTCTACGAGTACAATATAGCCTTCAAACTCGTTAAAGGTTTAAAAGCCAGTCTATCCGTCCTGAGTTTTCCAAACTATAACTTCAAATTACAATAATAAGTTCAAAAAGCCAGTCTCATATAGGCCGTTTCTTATTGCTAACGCTCTCGAAAAATTATTTCTGGCCCGTAGGGAATGTAACGCTTCTATGGCTTTCACTCTAGCATTTACACTTTAAATCGTAGTTGGAAATGGTATAGAGTTTATATAAAATTTTAAGTAATTACCAAAAACAAAGAACGTTGAGATTAATTTATTTAGGCCTGAAGTATTGTTAACGGCATCAACCGCTATTGCAGGATAGATTTCGTAAAACTGGTTCCTTTTGATTCTTTAAATATTATTATATGCGTTTTTCAAGCGATCCATAATAATGTATACCCTTTCTAATACATTATATTGATTTTACTTGTATCTGATTATACTTACTACCGGTGATTATAGCCTTATTACGCCATTTGGTCGAATCGAAGGTTATGCCTACGTTGTAGATAATCTAATCCGGCGGCCTTAAGTAACCCTTTAACAAATAATCCACCAAATTATACCAGTAATCTGTAGCGAAAAGGCTTCGCATAAACTTCTCAGTCTGGAATAATATTGCTACATTAACGGCTTATAAAATTAATTTTCCTTTAATTATATTTATAATAACCTTGTAGTTAAAGTTTATATAGCATTAAAGGCGAAATTCAAAAGGCTGTGAGGCTTATGAGCATAGATATCATTCGTAAAAAAACTTTTCGATGGCCTCTATCGTTCCCCTTTCTATATTGGTATACCGTGCGGCGTGTAGCAGTAGTAACAGGCATTCGACAGTTAGGTGTTCGAATCGGCGGTATAATATATTTAGTTCCGACTATGTTAGATAAACGGCTATAATTATACGTCGTTCAGGAAAGAACCATAGGTAATTAAATTTAAAACGGAGCTGTAATAACACACTATCAGAAACAAGTAAAAATTGGTTAGTCATATTTCGAACCTCGATTTTGAGTTTATTTATAATAGTTCATGATAACAGGAATGATGTTTTGAAGTTTATTAGATAAAACTTAAACGGTGAAAATCGCGTGTTTACCACGACTATATTAAGTAACGTCGCTTTTCTTTTGCATAATAGGACTTTCTGATATTCTCATATTCGGTGGAGTTGAAATTTTGGGAATTCCGCCGCAAATACGTCGAATTGTCGTTTTCCGGCGGTAAAGATTTCGGCTACGCCGGTATTTGTCATAATACCCTAAGACCGGTTGCCGTACCTATCAGAAATTGTGAATTGCGACGCCATATATGTATTTAATACGTTGTTTTCTCAATTAAGGCCTACGTTATACAGAAAAGAAGCGTCCTGTAAGCCTATAAAATTTCGCTGGACGGTTTCGTTATCCTAAGTTATTAGGTAACCATGATCTCTTTTCAATTCCTTCTTTCAAGAGGTATACTCGTAATGATAGGCGTTAAATTTATCTTTTTCGCTTTTGTAATCGGCTACGTACGCTACGAAATTAACTTTCATCTTGTTTTCAGGTACGTGATCGGCTCAACATTAGCATTTAATCCGAATTTACTCGTATAATAAGTAGTTAGTCGACTAATAATCGACCTCATTATGTATAATATAACGTTTTTCAAAGCCTATAAAGCTTCATATATTTTCCCGTAGGTATTGCTATAAATATAATACGTTTAGCCTTGAACTATAGGTTTGTTTTTGATAATAGTTATTTTGCCTTAGGCTTTTAGGCCCTACTCTCTAATATTTTTGTTTTTGGTAACCACATTTACAACGTTCATTTTATTTTAGGTACATATTAAACCTTCAGTTTAAAACGTAATGAATGGTTGCAGCGAGGTTTACTTTAGTAATCTAATCTTTGGCTTTAGTTTTTCTCGATTATAAAGGCTAATATAAGGTTCGTTTATAGGAACTCAAAGGTTTTAAGCGATTTTTTAAAACCTGTATAAAAAGCCTCTATTGGGATAATACTACGTACAGTGCATTAGGTCAACTTTACTTACATTAAAGTTGACTATAGTAACTGTAAGTTGAATGTATTGTTTGTGTAGACTTACCGAATTGTGTGTAAGTCGAGTGTAGTACACTGCACTTCACCCTAGGGCATAGGCCAAGCAATTGACTATACAAATTACGATACAGACCGGCTAGTGGTCGACCAAACCTAAAACAATACATCCAACACTTGACCAATGTAATACTACTATTACTTCGACCACGATTCGAATCGATAACGTTATAACGATTTAAGGCCCTACCAATACTAATTAATGCTTAGTAGGTTAAGTACATATTAGGTAAGTGAAAGAAGAAGCTATTTTCTGGTTACGCTTTATGGTTACAATGGCAGTTAGGGGAAAAGTAAAGATTTTGGAGAATGACCTTTACTAGTATTGCATCAGTTTACAACGGCAGGAAAATAAAAAAGATTTTTAGGTTGCGCTAGTCTATAACGTAAATCTAGAAGTAAGCGACGATATCGTTACTAAAAACACCAATAAATCTTCATGGATCCTTTTTAAATAAAAACGTTAAGATTAACTGTTTAAAGTCTTAAGGTTAGGCAAATTGTAAAACGGCTAAGTTCATACTACTTCTGGTACTACTAATGTAAAAACGACGAAATCTTACGGTTAAATAAATACAATAAATAACTTTCGACTTTGCCTTTTACACCAAACCTTTGCCTTTACTGTACTTTTTTCACTTCCCCAACACTAATTTAATCGTTAAGTTCGCTACTTTAAGCGAAAACACTGAGAATCTCCAAGTAGCACCAAAAAAGCCACATCGCGTAACCTAACGCCAAGTCGCTAGGTTCCTATGCAACTTCACGCCAAAACACCAAGTCTTTCGCATTATACGCTCCCAAATCGTATATAGGCCAAAACCTTAAGATATTGACCGTTAGAGATCAATTCAAAGCTATTACCAACCTTAACAGGAAAAAAGAAATTAAATGCTTCGAAACTACCTTTACCAAGTATTACGACGAAAACCTTTAAGCGTAAGATATTGATGAAAACTTAACAGAAAAACACTTTATTAACTTCGTTAAATACTCTATCATTAAATATAATAATAGCAACAACCCTAACCATACCTTTTAAAAATATCGTGATTTATTGAATAACTAGACTATTAAAATGTAAAAGGAAATTTTAAAAGGAGTTCAATCGAAGCTTAAGTTCGAATTGAAGGAACGAGGGATTTACGTTTAAGTATAAGTCTCTATAAGGCTAATAAATGCCATTTTCTACCTAGACTAATTTAAAAAATTCCCTTAAAACCCACAACCTGAAGGAAAGGATATTAAAAACCTTTTATTCCTTTATATACAATTTATGGAACCTTTTTTTTACCATCAGTTAATTTAAGTCTTTTTACGTGTTAGGGATTAAAAACCTATTAACTTGATCGATAATTAAGTAACCCTACGTAATAACGCGGAATACACCCTTAACAGTGGCAAAACGATTAAAGTAACGGCCGTCAATACGGTTGAATGTATTAACATCGACGCTTTACACCAATTAATTGAGTAAAATCGTTAAATCTCTTAAAACCTTTAGGTTCTTTATCCTCCTTAACACTTTAATCGAAAGGCTCTTTAAAAGCCTTTATACAGTAGGTTTTCCTATACGCAAAGCTTATTATAGGCTCTATCATAACACTTTACCCCTCGGGCCAAGCAACTAGCAATTACCCTTAACATCATGTCTTGGAGGCTCTTAGGTTTAAACCACCAAAAAAAACAAGAATAAATATTGGGATAACTATCGCAACTTACTTTTAAGACCTATCAAAATAGTTAATATTAATAAAAAACTACTCACGGATTTCGCCAATATCTGAAACAATGTAAAAATATATAAAGAAAAGCTTTACAACCTCCTCAATACTAAGATAATACCCTTTTTAAATATTTGTAAGTGGATGGAGGTACCCCCTTTTAGTTTTTACTTACTATTTTCTGGAATCCTTATAAGGTATACTAACGATTATTACCTAAATTTTCTGACCCAAAATATTACGTTTTGCGAAGTTTACGATAATATAAAAAGTCACTTCGAATATAATATCCATCTCGCCCAATATTATATAAAATAGACCTTTATACGATGGACCACGATAATAGTAAAGAAAAAAAAAGGATAAAATACTAATAAATATATTAAAACAAATGCCTAACAAGCTGATATCATGCGAATAATTAATAAGAAAAGCTCACGTTAGCGAAGCTATACTTCGCGAGCAGGTACGGGTAATAGTTACAAGCGTTAACGAGTTTAAATACGCCTTATAACGACTAAATACCACTTATGAAGGCTTTTTAAGCCAGTTACATTTTTCGTTTGCTACTGTAACAACGCGTATATCAAATTCGTTTAGTATATACCCTTAATCCAACAAATTCTCTAACGTAAATAAAAAAGACCTTATGGTAATTAATTACGTTGACCGTAAGTACGGTTACGAGCGCCCTTAACGCTTAAGATCTAGTCCATTAACTATAAACTGTAGATAATACCACGCTAACGCTAATAAGTCTAGGATTGAGGCGAACATACTAATCATAAGTATTATCGTCGTAATAGTGGTAAGGGATATTAGATCTATAATAATTCAGGCTATTAGATAATTCGGTATCTTTCCAGCGAGCGAAACAATAAAAAGATAATGTACTAAATTTAGTACTTTACCACTTTCAAATAGAATTACTTGAATTAAACTATTTACCTCAAAGGCGAAAAGCTAATTAACGGCGATAATACCCCTAATGTTGGTAGGACTTTAGACGTTGCAACGTTGTCAATTCGATTGGTTGAAGTAATAGTATTATTTCATTGGTTAATTGGTGGATGTATTGTTTTAGGTTACAGATAATATTAAATTGGTCTTTCCATTTGTCTTCGTTAACGAGGGTTATTAAAAAGCCAATTTGTAAAGATAAGTTGGTATTGTTTACAAAGGACCCATCCGTCAAAATTATCAACTTAACCCTTAATAAGTCGATTAATATTATATTAATTTCGCAGTTCAAGTTCCGCATTTACCATTCGAACCTCTTATTTATCAAGTTAAAGTCCTCTTCCATTAGTTTTTATATTTAAGACGCGATGAATAAGTCGTAAAGGCCTTTCGGTTGATATAAGGTAATGATATAGTTGCCTCAAATACGTTATTTCACGTACCGTTAAGCCCTAGTCTCTTTAGTTTTATTAATTGTAGCCAAAACAGAGCCTTAGCCTTTTTATAGAAAATGAAGGCAAGTATTAACATTATGTATATGGATTAACGATTTAATAAACTTAAATGAACTACTTTCCATTAACATTATTTTCGGCTGGAAAATTTAAAATTTAAAGTCCTTAATCACTTGTTATTCCAATGTTATAAATCCAGCCGTTTCGGCGGAAAAGGTATCGTTGATTTATATACATACTATGTCGAAGTCTTTTTCTTACATTATCAGTAAGTACGGGGGGTATATTAAAAATTTTATCGTTAGAGAGAATTTAAAGTATAACTAATATGTTAGGAACTAATGGATGCCTGTTTTAATCAATCCGTATAATAGCTTATTATATCATATTACCGTGTTTAAAAGATAAATAAAACGAAGTCCCTGTAATAGTTTTAATAATACGATCCGTTATAAATCCGTTACTAATTATGTATATGTTTATATTATATTATGTCCATTTAGCGTAAACTTTCTCTTATTTTTAATCAGTAGACTTGTTGTTAAAGCGATAACTAAGCGCTAATCAATCTTTTAAATCTTTAGCGATAGTATAAGGATTTAGGTTTTACCATTATTACCGTATCCTAAGCGATTAAACGTGATTTTTCGTATGGCTGCCTTATAGTTTTTCCTTTAACCTCGTAATTAATCCTAGATTCCAAGATAGTAATGTTTATGTTTTGAAGGTTAAAGTTATTTTTAATACGAATTACATAACCCCTTAAGTTCGTAAATCGTTAATCTCGACCCTATCGCTTTTTTTAAAAGGTTTGCCGAAGGTTTTAATAATCCCTTACGTTCGAAGCTTTAATACCAAGTCTTTGTTATCCGTTTATTTCCTGCTTACCCAAACAATATTATAAATACAACCCGGTATATATTCTTCACTTTTAAGTTCCTTCTATTCATTTGGAGGTCGTTCGCGTCAGCGGAATTCCAACGGCTTATCGATAATGAGTGGAAGAGAGTCGTTTTTATTTGGTCATTGAGCTGAAGTTTTTCTATCGTTCTATGTCTTAATATAAGGCTTAACCTAATTAATTCCGAAAAATACAGGGCCGTTAACAGTTTTAATTACTACTTTAAAGTTCGCGATACTTAATATCTTATATAGGACCTCCTATTTACCCGGCTCTCGCCACACAAAGACTTCACTTTACAATGGCAAATGTCTATTATTATAAGGCTGTTTTCATTATTAAGGGCCTTATTAACCAGGAGGCGTGTCGAATTTTTTTATAACTTCCTGAAAGCTTTATTGTAGGTCTCAATACTTTTTTAAATACTTTCTGAAGGCGGAGATTCACTCATCAGGCGTGGAAACACTCCAAAGACCAGTAACGTTAATACCAAGCCGTCAGGGCTCATAATGTCGTTTAGGACTTTTACTAATATCTAGAAGCGTGCCTTCGGATCCATAAAGCTTCTAATTTCTAGCGTAAGGATATTATACGTACGACAAAGTAGGGTATATTCCCTTTCGAACATTTCAATGCGTTGGTAGGCTTTTACAAGTACCTATTTGTAATAAATACCTATTATCTTTGTATTTTCCTAAAAATACGCCTCCGAAAAATTGGTACCGGTATCTAAAACGACGATGTCAAGTGGACTTGGATACATGTCAATTTATAATATCCTTAACTTTTTCTACGTACCTTTTACCAAAAGGAACCTTAGAAACTTAGTTTCGTAAAAAGAGGTTACAGAGTTATTGCTATGAAGGATAGGCTTGTTATCTAAGTAAAATATATTAATAAAAATCTTGCAATTAAAGTCCATATCGTCTTTTATCGTAAATTTGAAAATCTGGAAGGCTTAGATATATGTTTGGTAGTTATGGTAAAGTCTTTTAATAGATTTTAAAGCATATTATTCCCCATTTTTATACGTTATGGACTTTAGGACTTTGTACAGCTTGTCAACAGCAAAGTAGTTTAAGCGCCGGTATAATTAACGTATTCCCAGCTCCGTTATATTTAACATTACTACTTCCGGGCTTTAAAAAAAAAACTATAGGTGCCACTATTTGAGGGCGAGTAAAAACCTTTAGATGTTTTTAACTAATTCATCTACTTTAACGTTGACGTTGATGCCGAGAGTGTTTATATTCTTTACACAAAGTAAAAAAGAAGTAAGGGATTGAAGGATATGGAACGTAATTATTCTTATAATAGTTTAAATTACCGTTATCCCCAGTAATAATAGTTGTTAGCCTAAGCCAAAGTAAAATCTAGATTTATTAGTATGGTAATAATTAATATTAGTAGCTGTAGTGCTTTGTTTTTGTAATGCTATATACTAAAAATAGCCTCCTTTTAAGTACCTTATTGTCCTTATAATTGGTATAATGCCTTGAAACGTATGGTTCGTATAATGATCACGAAGGTTAAAGGTATATAAGGGGTTAGGGGCTTAATTAGGATAAATGTAAGGGTTTTTAATAGTTAAACTATATTGGAAGACGTGGTTGGTTAGTTAATAGGCCGCGTTAAAAGTCGGATCTTCGTACCACTTGATTTGTTTAGAGGCGTTAGCATTATTAATTGGCTCGTCGCCTTCGAAGTTTACGATTTAATTTAAGTAATCCTGTTTCAAAGTAGTAGGGTATTAGGCGTGGTATATTGTCTTTCTATTATTACGCTTGTCGTGAGGGCGCCGAGTTGACTAGCAGCCAGATTTGTTACAGATCCAATATCTTTTACCCCTATTACGACGATAATACTTACGGTTAACCGGACCGCTTAAATCTTGGTTTTGTTTGCGTTAGAATGGTTGTTGCCTCCAGTTTGTAGCCTGTGAGCCAGACCTTAAGCGTTATGGGCGCCTGTATTTACAATCGACGTAATTAACTACGGTAAGGTCTTTTTTATCCACGTTTAGGAAGTTGCCGGCTTAGGAGTATATACTAAGCGAATTTGGTATTCGTGCCATTACGGTAGCAGGCTAAGATCGCAACTGGCTAAAAAAGCCTTCATAAGTGGTATCTAGGCGTTATAAAGCGTATTCGAACTCGTTAACGCCCGTAACTACTACCCGTATCTACTCGTGAAATGTAGATTCACTAATATGAACTTTCCCCATTACTTTTTGACATAATATTAACTTGTTAAACATTTGATTAAAAACTTCTATTGGTATTTTATCCTTTTTTTCTTCGCCATTATTATAGTTTATTTTATTATAGCCCAGTTTGTATAATATTGTACGAGGTGGACGTCGTGTTTCAAATGGCATTTTATACCATCATATATCTCGCCAAACGTGGTAGCTCCAGTAAGGAAGGTTAGGTAGTAATTCCCGATGTACCCAGCAAGTATTTCGGGGAATAGTAAGTGAAAACCTAAAGGTAAAACCTCTTTTCTTTTGAAGATATTTAAGAATGGTATAATTTTAAAGTTGAGGAAGTTATAAAGCTTTTCGTCATACTTTTTTACATTGTTACCGGTTTTAGTAAAGTCTGTAAGGAACTTGTAGTTAATATCAATCATTTTGACAGGTTTTGGGGGAAGGTTTCGATAATTATCCCAGCCTTAAATGGTGTTTCCTGGAAATTTAAGCCTTGGAGCTTTCAAGGTACAATATTAAAGGTAATTGCCAGTCGCCTAGCTCGAGGGGTAAAGTCATGTGGTAAAATCTATAATAGGCTTTTGTGTATAGACGAACGTGAATAGAAAAGTGTCTTAAAGAGTTTAATGAATAAATTGCTAAGGGGCGATAGGTAATTAAAGGTTTTGAAAGGCCTGACGATTTTGCGTAATTAACTAGTGTACAGCGCTAATATTAATACTTTTAGCCGCGTTGGTAGCCCTTGCTTTACGCGCTCTTCCATCGTTAAGGGCGTATTCCGCGCTGTCACATGGTGTTGATAAATTTCCGAAAATGTTAACATGATTATCACTCGCGCCTAAAGAGGCTTAACTTAGCTAAGGGTAAAGGGGAGGTTCATTGGATCGCGTGTAAGAGTGTTAAGGTTCCTCAACGCCCTTTCCTTTAGGACATGGTTCTTGGGGATATTAGTTAAGCTAAGTTAGGTTAAACAAAGTCTTTTCCAACCCAGTAGAACTCTTCTATGATATGTAAATCCTTCAGAGTTTAAGTTTTTCCTGTAGCTTAGACTTAACAGCTTTTTGGATCTTTTTTTACATGTTAATAGTCTAGTCGTCGAAAAACTTACGATATTTGTGAAAAGCATGGCTATTGCGGTCGCGTTCTTCGCCGCCGTCTTACTTAATAATGTAACAGCTGACGAAGTTGGTAAAGTATTTTTCCGTTAAGTTATCATCGACAACTAACGACTAAAAGCCATTACCATAAAACTTAGTAAAAGCAGTTCCGAGGGCTTTAATTACTGTTTGTCTCTCAAGGTCGGTAATAACTTTAAAGTAAGCGCTGGCGGTATACATTTTGAAGTTTTAGCTTATGTAGGACTTGGTAAGTTGTATAGGATGAAAGACTTAGTGATTTTGGGCGTATGGACTTGGTGGCTTGACGTGAGGTCGTGTAATATAGCTTTTTTAATGTGACTTAGTATTTTCGCTTAAAACAGTGAACCTAAGGATCAAAGTAGCGTAGAGAGTGGAAAAAAAAAGTAAAGTAGAGTAAAGGTTTGGTGTAAAAGGTAAGGTAGAAAGTCGTTTGTTATTGGTAAAAGTCAAAGGTTGTTTGTTGTTTTGGTTATAGAACTTAGTTGTTTTTACAGTATTAGCACCTGCAGTAATATTGACTTAGCTGTTTATTAATTTTCCGAACTTTAAAACTTCTAATAGTAAATTTAAACGTCTTTTAAAAAGATTGATGAAGATTTCTTAGTGTTTTTTTAATGTCGATATCGTCACTTACTTCCAGATTGCCGTTAGGGACTGAAGTAACCCAAAAGTTTTCTTTGTTTTCTTGTTATTGGGGACTGGCGTAGTACTAATAGAGGCCTTTTCTAAAAAAATCTTTCCTTTAATCTAGCCGCCGTTGTTAACGTAAAACGTAACCGTAAGTTAGTCTTTTCTTTTACTTAACTAATTTGTACATAACCCAATAAGCACTAATTAGTATTGGTAGGGCTTTACACTTTACAATGTTATCGATTCGATTAGTCGAAGTAACAGTAGTATTGCATTGATCAAGTGGTAGATGTATTGTTTTAGGTTTGTCAGACCTCTAGCCGGTCTGCATTGTAATTTGTATAGTCAATTGATTGGCCCGTGCCCTAGGGTGAAGTGAAGTGTGCTGCACTCGACTTACACTCAATGCAGTAAGTCCACACAAAGCAATACAGTTGCAGTACAGTCAACTTTACTGTAAGCAAAGTGGACTTATTGCACTGCATGAAATACTATTCTAACACCGAAGTAAATTAAATGACATAAAGATATTAGTCCTAACGCGACTTAATAATTAATCGACTACGTCTTTCTATATTGTTTAGGTGGTGAAAACCCATATCTTTATCCTCATTAAGCACCCTACCAGTCGGTAAGGTCTTTACCTATTCACGTGAGAGTAAACTAGTAGAAGAGTAATTATAAGAGTAGTATAGTTGTAGTAAAAGATAGATAAGTTAAAAGAAGTATTCCAGAGAGTATACGCCACGGATGTGAGGTTATAAACCTCCTACCCGGGCAGTGCACTTTTTTCCGTGCGCTTTGTAATACTTATTCCAGACCGTTTCATTTATTGTTATACGGTCTGGAATACCTATTCCAAACCGTTCCATATATAATGCACTTTTCGTTTTACAAGAGTGCAGCCTGTAATGTGATACATTATCATGTACTATACAGGAGGATCCCTTGCAATACAGTACACTGTCACTTAACCTATATATACTATTTATAAGGGTATATAGTAATATTTACATAGACAATCTTTTATTTTTTCCTTATATACACATAGCTTAGTAGCGACAGTGTAGTTGTAATGAATCCGTATACGTGTCATAGATTCAGGCTGTTAGCCATTGAACCTATAGGTTACGTAACTGTGCACGTAACGGGATAGGTAACGCCCGGCCTGGGCCCGGCTCGGGCGCGAATAGGGTATGGTCTGGGTATAAGCCGGATACGGTTCGTATACAGACAGGATACGGTCCGTATACGGCACGTATAAAGGCACGTGACGAGTTGCGCACCGACCCTACCCAAAGGCCCTATACGTTAAGTTACAGTAACCTCTTTTAGTCTTTTTGCTTACTTTAACAGTAAATCCCATTTCGCATTTACCTAGCTTATTATCATAGGTCGGATTATAATATACTATTAAGGTTTTTTTTTGTTTCATTTTTCCGAGAAAAAAATGACTTTTAATAAATGAATTGAAACAAAACGTTAATAATTAGACGTTATACTTTAGTATTTTCAGGAACGATAGGGTGTCGGCAAATACCTAGTTTTTCACCTTTATAAATACACCTCCAGCTTTTTCAGGGCCAATTAAGGCCGATATTTCTCGTTTATAAGATATTGTAAACTATATCGCATTGGCTATTAAACAATTGTAATAATCGGGTTAATCGACTTTAACTATCCACCCCATGTTCGACTTCGTTTATTTTGTCGCAAATATTTAGTAATTTAAAACCGAATTAACCGTGACTCGCGTTAGGTTTTTATCGGTTCAGGCCAGATAAAAACGATATGATTCATCGCATTTTAAAGGAATCTCTTTCACGTGCGCGGAGACATATTAAACGATCAGATTTATATTGAAAGCGGATAAAATATTAATCGCAAAGGGTTAGTAGGCGTTCCTTTACGTATAAGGATATTATACGGCAACAGTACAGTAAACGATAACGGCTTATTACAAAACCGGAGGATATAAAGGTAGGTATAATGTAAAAGAGTTTTTCGATTATATTAAGGCAGTTTTCGACGACCTTTACCGCGAAAATAAAGTATTAGTCGACTTCGAAAGTTTGGTTATAAGTAATAAGAACCTATAGGTATTATTTAATATCCGGTTCGAAATACTTTTAACTTGAATAAACGACCTAAATTAGCTCTCGGCTGTAAAGTGTAACTACTTACGTTTCTGTGTATTGCTACGTATTCGTAATAAGTTTATTACGACAGGTATTAGCCGGGTAAACTATATTGTAGTTTGGAAAAGTATCGTAAACTCATCGAGGAGTCAAAATTTTGAGATTTAAAACAACGTTTTGGTCGTTAGTTAACTAAACCCATTCAAACTTAACAGCTAGATAATAATATAATTATAACGGAAATTCAAGCTTTTAAAATACCTTCGTTAAAAGAACTTAATAATTACGGCTAATTATTTTAATACCGCAATGGATTATTTTAATAAACTCATTTAATATATATTTAGTATTAAAAAAGTAAAGCCACGTCAATGATAATGAAAGAATGTTAAGTCAAGTTTATTTCGGGGCGTTATGTAAGTTATAACTTACTGGATATTTTTAACGTAATTATAACTTTCGTTTAACATTACCTTTTATGTAAATATATACGGCTCAAATTGAAAAGGTAAAGAAAGGTTTTCCATTAACGGCAATGGGGAAAGCCTAACTCTTAGACATAGTTTCGTTTAGGAGTTATATTACCTTAACAACGTAATTATAAAATCGCATACAAATGAGTTTAATTCAATTTTAATACATATAAAAGGAAAACCATTTTTTATCCTTATATTTTTTAATAATGCTTACTTTTTAGACATTTAAGTCGATTTTGGTTGTCATTGTTATTATATTATAAATGAAACTTTAATATAATAGTTCAAGATAAAATAAACTCGGTTATTATTTTCACGAAATTTCGGTACAATATTATAGTCACAATAAAATAGGCTTATTACTTTAATAACCAAATTCTATATAAATATTAATAAATAGTCGAACCTAATATTAGTACATATTATTTCTGGAAGAACGCGGGATATAATTTTTAAAATGTCCTAGATACAATACCAATAGGTTGTTTTGGATAGTGGCGATAATCGTTTAATAATTTAAAGTTATACAGGTTCAGTTATCGACGTAATATCGATATGTTTTAAAACGGAAGATATATAAAACGTAATAGGTTCGGTTATTTTCGGATTAACATAATATTCTTACTGAAAGGTATAACGTATAAAAAACCCGTTTCGAATAACTTATATTATAAGCTTTGACGAAATAACGCGGATTTTGTTACTAACGGCGATTACTATAGTTAAGTAGAAAAAGGATTAATTACGTTTTTTACCGAAACTAACGGTATTTTACGATTTATTCGATAAGGATAAAGTTATAACCTTACTTTCATATAAAGGAAAACTCGATTATTACATTCATATTAAACTAAACGATTTTTTATACTAAACCGACTTTAAAGACCTTTATATTTAATGTTGCGAAATTGACTTTTTAAGTTTTAACTACAGGTTACGAAATTAATAAATAAAGGTTAAATTCGGGCGAGTTCTTTTATTAGTAACGACGCGGGTATTATTAATTCGTAAACCGGAGGGGGAATAATGGTTTATTGTTGATTATCGGGTATTCAATAAAATTACAAAGTAAAACCTTTTTTTATACATTAAATTAAGGATACTTTATGTACATTATCAGAATCTTTATAATTTATGAAGTTAAATATTAGAACAGTATTTAACCATATTCGAATAATACTCAGATAAAAGTAATTAACGGCATTTCGTATTTGTTCCGTGTTATTTAAGTAGTTAATTACCTCTTCTAGGCTGGCGGAATCGTTAGCGATGTTTTAGCGATATATTAATTATATGATGCCGGATATTTTGGATAAGTTCATTTTAATATATTTATACGATTCGTTTTCAAGTATTAAATAAAATTAAATAAAGAAAGTTTACCTAATTTTAAAACGTTTTTATAATGCGAAACTAAATTTGGATTTAAAGAAATACGACTTTATAATTTAGGAGGTAAAATACCTAGGATTTATTATAACGGTTAAAATAGGTATCTAGGCCGACCCCGAAAAAATCCGGGTAATCCGCGAGTAAAAGTTACCACGTACGGTTCGGAAGTTTCGAAGTTTTCTAGGTTTTGCCAACTTTTATCGTAATTTTATTGGTAATTCTTTAAAGTTGGCGGATTGTTTCGTTCGCCTAACAAAACACGGTATTTGTTAGGTTAAAACGGAACAGAAAAAAACATGTATTTTCAACTCTAAAAATGCCTTTTTAAAGACTCTAATTTTAACATTTTAAGATTTAAATCGACTAGTAATGGTGAAAATTAATTATTCGAAAACGGTGTTAAAAGGGTATTTATTGTAACTAAATGAAAATGATATTTTAAAGTTAGTATCTTATCATACCGTATAATTAACGAATACGAAACAAAATTATACTATTTACGATAAGGAATCTTTCACAGTGGTATCCTATTGAAAAGCGTAGTCTTTTAAATTACCCAATATTCGTATATCATTTACTATTTTAACGGATTTTAAGAGATTGGAGTATTTTTCTTTATTACGATTAATTTCGATACGTTAGATTAAATAAGCCGAGGTCCTTTTCTTTTTTTTAATATTATTTACGGAATAAGCCCGTAACTTAAGGCGTCCACCCGAATACGTTAATTCGTCAGTTACAAGATAATTCCAAGGTTAAAAAACGTCGTATGCGGGTCTTTTAACCTCTATTTATTATTATGTTAACCGTAAAATTAATCTATTTATATATTAAAGGAATTCAAATTACGATGGTTTAGGTAAAGAAGTTTGATAGGACGGTAACTTAGTTATTAAATCACGACGATATGTATTGTAAAGGGGAGTCGGGGGCTTTCGAAGGAACGTCGAAGGTGTTACTGCCCCGGGCTCGACCCGCGTCCGAGTCGTTATCGGGGATAATGTTAAGGGATTTTAATACGGTAGCATCGACGATACCGCCGCGGATTCGGCTCGCGTCAAACCCGTTAATATCGTTAACGCCAAGTAATTTCCTTATTCTCGGCCCAGGTATGTTCATAAAATCATAAAAATGAAAAGTTACAAATAACCTGTTATATAAAGTTCGCTCTTTAACGGTTTCCGAAAACGTTAAGCGCTTTTTACTTAAGATAAAATAGTTAATATGAATTGCAAATAATAAAATGAACCCTCAGGGGGTATTACGTTATTGTAATCGTTTGTAATTACCGAATTAAAAACTATTGATAACGAAGATAATTTAACAAACCTACGATTTGCGTATTATGAGTTATTTGGGTAAAAATATTTTATTTCGTGGTTTTTAACGAGATTACTATTAAAAAGGGATAATCGTATAAATTCAACGTTAATATCGAATATATATATAATAAAATTAAAAACACCTCTTCATACTTTACGATAAGGTTTACTTTAACCTTTTCCTATTTCTAACCAGTATTAGGCATATATTTCGGTCGATTTTATAGTCGACTTTCCAATTACCAATAACGGCTTTCGATATTTGATAATTATTACGAATCGGCTTTCCAAATTTGTATAATTGAAAGCTATGTAATTTATAATTACAAATACTTACGCGAAGCGTTTTCGGGATATATGGTAAAGATTTTATTGGTTTTTAGTTTTCATTATTGGTAATCGTGGTTCGAATTAAGTAAGAGTATTTTAGACGATATTTTATTTGCTAATAGAAATCGAATCACTTTTATTCGCAGCGTATTACCTATAAACAGATAACGGTATTAAACGGTTAAATGAAAAGGTTCAAAAGTACTTACATATCGTAGTAGCCTCTTTATAATATAATTAGGTTTCGTATTTACCCGTTTATTAATTTACGTTAAAAGACCATAAATCGATAGTTATCGGGTTTAACGCGAACCATTTGATAAATAAATACGAAATGTTATTTATCCTAAATGTAAACATAAATATGAAGTTGTTAACTAATTTAACGGGGTAATCTATTACGTTTTTGGTTTATTTATGCGAAAGGACAGAATTAATTTAGACGGTAATAACTTATATTTAATAATAAATAGAAACAGCGAAAAATTGTAAATGACTTCCGGTAATATGATATTGGGTAGGGGATTAGGTTTAGCTAAGTTTTCGTAATATTGAAACTAACCGTTCGAATAAAAAGTTTGATTAATTTTATAATTAATACCAGATGATCGGTATTTTAAACCCGTTAAATGTTGTATTAAATATCCTTAGTAAATATTCAGTATTTTATATAGATTTGGTTAAATATATAACTTCAAATACTTTTTTTTATAGGTTTAAGTTGATATTCGTCCGAGACCAATTTTAGTAACAGATGACGTAAAGAATATTAAATATAAAGAACTTAAAATATAGGATATTTTTGAAATCAAAACGATAAAGGGTGGGGTTCTTTACGTGTTATTTAAGTAACAGAATTATAATAAATTAAAATAGAAACTATTAGAAAGTTATTAATATATTATAACCTTAAATAAATTCGAAACGAAATATAAAAATATTCGGGTTTACGATAACCCGGTATTTTAACGATGGCGTTAAGTTTATATTAAGCGATAAACGCGAGGTAAACCACCTATACCCTCGAAATGATACTTTATTTATAAATGCAAAAGAGAATTTATTACTTAATAAGGTTATAATACCGTAAATAAGGCCGAATAAATACTATCCGATTATTTCAGATATGTATCCGACCGTAAAACGGATTTTATTACATTTTAACAAAAGTTTATTTACTTTTCGTTTTTTTTCATTTAGGTTTAACAAATACCGGTGTTATTAGCGTTAGGGGCCTTATTATGACTAGTTTCGAATATTAGGCGATATTAAGGGAGGAGAACGGTAAAAGGTATAACGAAAACCGGTAAGCGCTAAAAAGGGGAACTGGTAGAAAGCGGAACGTATAAGAGGCAACGTTAAGGAGGGCGGATAACGCGAAAAGGAGCGGGCGTTAAAGAAGGCCGATAGTAAATAATGCGGAAAAAGACGGACATTAAAGAAGGCCAACGATAAAAGCTAGCGTTAAAATGAATGGACGTTAGATAAAGCCGAAGATAACAGTCAACAAAAAGTAAGGTGAAGGACGGAGCGGAGGCAGTAACCTTTTAAGCGGGTTACCAAAATTTGTCATACGTTAATTTAAGCTCAGATAACGAGATCGGTCCGGATACGATCCTATGTCCGTTTACGGTCGACTCAGTTAGCTCGTTTTTATATAAGGTTAGTAAATATGATACGGACGAAATCGGAAATCGTATAATTAAGTCCTAACCGTTGTTCGTAACATTTTATAGGCCATAAATTATATTATCTATAAAAATATAGTTTGAAAAGATATATTATTTTGGCCTTTTGGGCTTAAATTATAAAAGAGTATTCGACAGTAGTAAAAGGAGTCTAGAGCAAAAACGTTACGCATTAAAACTCGGTTAATAGAAAGCATCCTATCTTTATAAATAGGCGATATAGTCAAAGGCGACGATAAGGTTTGGGGTAAAGGCTAATCCGAAAGAAAAAGACGATATAAATGTTTAATTAAAGAAATAACAGCCTATATGGCAGTCATAGTAGGAATTCCCTACGCCTGTACGATATTATAAAGCCTAGTAAACTAATTAACCAGTTTACAATAGTTAAGGGTAAAAACGGGTTAATAATCTAGGATATTTTCTTAACGTTTACGCGTAGAGAATAAAATTTAACCTTTATCTTTTGTTGAAATAAATAATTAATGTACAAAGAGATATAAATCGGATAAGGTTATTACTAAATTCATCTTTTGAATATATTATAAAAAAGTCAATTAATAATCGAACCGTTATAAAGCTTCTTTTGAAAATTTACCTTATTATAAATTTTCCAATACGTACTATACCCTTATATACGATAAAATCGAACGTAAAATAGAGTAATGCTAAAGTTTAAAAGCCGGTCAATATACGATATATAAGCGTTTTTAACTTATAACGAAAAAAGCCTATTTTTATTTCTATTATTTTCGAAAATGAAAAAATCACCTATAATGTGAAGGAGTTATAATAGTTAATTAATGATAGGGTATAGGTATGTAATAAGATAATATACCTTATATGGGGGCTCGTTGTCGCCATTAGGGGCGCCGGAAGTAACGTAATTTAAGTTAAACCCATTAAATATGTCGGTAATATTAATAAGTTAAGAAATAAAAACTAATATATATTAACGCGAATAGCTAATTAATATATATATATATATATATATATATATATATAAGTGAAAAAGGTTACAACAATGGTAGTTAACGAAAGAGAAGGTCGATAGTATAAAAAGAAAAAGATGGAAGTTTTAAAAATTATGTAAAAACGTTTGTATTTATATGAATTAGCGGATCGGATTCGGTAAGGGCGATTTATTATACGGGGCACGTTACTCAAAGTTAAAAATAAAAGCGTAACTTTATACCATACGTTAACGAACGCTTTATACGGCGTCGACGACAAAAAGAATGTTTTACACGACGCGTTAACGGGTGTATTATACGGTGCCGGCGGTAAAAAAAATACCTTATACGACGCGTTAATGGATACGTTATACGGCGCCGACGGTAAAAAGGATGCCTTGCACGGCGCATTGACGGGTATCTCATACAGCGCTAACAATAAAAAGGATCCTTTATACAGAATATTCATGGATAAGTTATACGACATCGACGGTAAAAAGGATACCTTATACGACGCGATAATGGATACATTATACGGCGCCGACGATATAAGGTAAGCCGGCCTAAACTTTATATAATATATTAAACGTAGTATTACAGGCTTACGCTCGACCCGCATATTAGGCGGGTATGGTCCGTATACGGTGTTTATTCAAAAGAGCATCGTAACTCTTATAGTATCCGGGAAAGAGGGGGCATAACATAAACTTAGGCCGTTAGCCATGAAGCTTATAGGTTACGTAATTGTATACGTAATGAGATAGATAATGCCCGGCTTAGGCCTAGCTAGGGTGCAAATAAGGCATAGTCCGGGTACAAGCCGGACACGATCCGTATACAGACAGGGCACGATCCGTATACGACACGTGTAAGGGAACGTATCTGGCTGGGTACCGGCCTTGCCCAAGGGACCTGAATGTTGGGCCACGGTAGCCTCTTCTAGTCTTCCTTCGCACCTCAATAGTAAATCCCATTTGGCACCTACTTAGCTTACCATCATAGGTCGGATCATAACAATTCGTAGTAACGTAATAATAGTATGGTTGTAGTATAAATTACAAAAGTCTAAATTAATAGGTTTTGTAGTAACAGTGTGGTTGCGGTACTAATTATAGAGGTTCGAATTAGTTGATCCTGGCCGCGGTAGTAATTGTAAAGGTTTAAATTAGTAATTTCTAGCCGCGGTAATAATTATAATAAAAGCCTAGTTATTATAATTAATTGATAGAGATATAATTTTTAATAACGTCTTTTATTAGTCACGATAATGGTATAATTTTGTAAGCGTTATAAAGGTGATTTCGTAAGGGTGATTACGTCATAAAGTATTTTGGGGTTAGTATAAAAAATGTATCGCTATCAATTTAGGTAAAACTTCTTTTCTTTCACCCTTTAAAGGCATATACCATTAGCTAATACAAATCTTTATCTCAATTTTAACTGATCTTTATTCCAATTAATTGAATTAAACCGCTTTAATAAGTAAGTCACTTAACTAATACCTATACATTAACCTTACTTTTAAATAGATGCCGCGTAAGTTCAGGTTTGTTAGACGCCGTTTGACGCGCGTACGCCACCGTGTCGCCACTGCTACCGCCATTACCGCCGCCTATAACATCATCACCACCATCACCAATAATAACCCGCCCTTTTTGGGCACAATATCTTTAATAGTCGCTTCCCCTCCGGTTACCCTATATCCCGCCGCCGCCGCCTCTCCGACCGCTTCCTTCACCGCTACCATCGCCTTCACTTTGACCTTCTCTTCCTTCGCTGCCACCGCCGCCCTTTTACCGGCTTTACTAGTCTTCGCCGCCGCCGCCACCACTTCGCCAGCCTTATTAGTTTTCGCTGCTACTACCATACCCTTACCGGCTTCATCCGCTTCTACCGCCGCCGCTACCCCTTTTTCTCTCCCCTTTCTCTTCCCCTTTCCCTTAATTTCTCAAGGAGAGGAACGGGTGGCACTTAAAGTTATAAACCTTACCCTCTCCTTATCGGTAAAAACCCCCTTACCCGTGGGACCCAACCCAACGCCATAAACGTAGCTGTATGGAGCTCCTTCACGGTTTGTATTTTCCAAATCTACCTTTATACTTGCTTTTAATGTTTCTGTAAATAAAAAGAAAAAAGCGAACCTATTCCGCCGCCTAAAGCTTCATATAGCCAGGGTGCGTCGCGAGGTCTTTTTAATACGTAAAACGTTAAAGCGGTGTATTCAGATCCATTGTCTCGAGCCATTAATAAATACGCCTTATATGTCGTAAATCGCATTTACGGCCGCGAGCAAGTCTATTAGCGATTACCACGAAAGCGGGGGTTGTTTGGCACATTGTTACTGTTATAAAAGGACTGGTAACGGATACGCCACCGTTTCATTGGTTTTGGAGCTTAGGCCGAGGCCATATTACACATCCGCCGGTTTTATGGTAAAAACCGATTTCTAAAATCTTTTCCCCCAAAAAATCAATATTCAAGGCGCTTCGAAAATCAACCACGTTCGAAAATAACTAAAATAAACCGACTTTAATTAGTAATAGGCGTTAACCAGCTAATTAACGAGTCGAAAGCCGCTATTACCCTTTAAAACTAGAGTTTACATATATACTACGTAAGCGAATTTAATGACGTTATCGCGCGTTTTTAAAAAGAGGGAAAAAAACCCCTTATGCCTTTGACTAAAAGCATGCGACCTAAGGCGTAGGGATATATCCTCGTTAGCGCCGGTAGCATCGATAGCGGTAATAATGGTAGAGTTAATATAAAGGGGGAGAGCGGTGGGGAAGATAGTGGGGATGCGATGGCATCGCCCTCTCCTTCTCCTTTTAACAGTAATTAACTGCCACTTTCGTTTGGATAATGCGCTCGGTTACATAAATGTTATTGCTTTTTGTAAAGATCGTTTATAAGTAACAAATATAACTCGAACTGTATATAATTAAGGGAAGCAATATCCTAAATACATTACGATGTCGTAAATTCAAACAGAAAGGGACAAATAGTAAAATGCCTAATAAGGCCAAAGTACGTAGGGTAAAGTGTAATATTATACCAAGGTCAGTGCGAAAAATTAGATTTAAATAACCAAAAAATAAATAAAGGAAAACTTTGTAGGATCCAGGCGTATAAAATAAAAAGTAATAGAATGTTGGGATCGACGCGAAATGATAAGATTAAATAAAAATATAAATCGGGGAGCGGCGAAAATAGCGGGTTTAGAACCGTTTTAAATCCACAAAAGTAATATAATGACCTATTAAAGTCGCAAAACCTTTTTATCCACACTAATAAAAAGCGTATTTTTCGTTATAAACGTTTTTGACGCTTAGTTTCATATAGTTTTTGTTATTACGTCTACCGTTTTTAATCTTCTATCGATTTATCTTATTTCTTCGATTTTCCAGCGCTCATATACCTTGCGTAGTGTTATAATATCGATTATTAACAGTTTTTCATTCATAATACCTAGTTCAACTAAGTATTTATAAAGCGAAGAGGAATTAATATATATAATAAGAGGGATAAGGCGTAAGTTAAGGTTGGAAATAATTATTCGGACCGTTATTGCTATATTAATACCCGAATCGAAATTTTCAATTATATTAAAAAATTTTAAGGTTAAGATGTTTTTCGTAACCCTTTTATACTTGTTAAAGCTTTGATGAATAATGTTTTTACAGAGCGTAATGTTGTTTCGCGCTGGTGTTTCGTTATTAAGGATTAAAGCGTAATTTATTTAGAAATTATAGTCGTTATTATTAGCTAATAAACCGTTAATAAAAACTAATGGTTTTATAGTACGTATTTTTATCGCTATTAATTGTAAACCTCGTTTTGGATTGTTTGTTTTCCATAAAAAACGTTTATTAAGCGCCTTATATACATTTTCTGTCGGGGCGATTTGATATTACTCGGCGACTGAAACGTTAAATTTCGTTTCCACTTATGTCATAAAAGCAACCTAAGAGTTACGTATACATTAGCATTTGGATTCGCCGGCTCGTTTTACACTATTTTAAACAATAAGGGCAACTTTATCCAATTGACCTTTTTATATGAAGCCTTAAACACCGTTTTGGAAAAGGATGGTAGCGTTATTAAAATCGATTATATAGTCCTCCATTAGGTACTTTTTAGGTTTCGCTTTTAAGTCGGTTATTCAAAGTTCATTTTTTTAATACGGAAAATGAGGCGTTATTTAATGTTAATATGTCGTCCGTTTATATAACTGTTAGTATAAAGCCCTTAAAGTAGGCCGTTAACATTAATAAATACGGGTCGAAATTCGAATTAGTTATTTTAAGCCGTTTTTTGTAATACCTTTGGTAAGTATTATAGCATTAAATACCTGCTTTAGCCCAACAGCAAAGTGGTTTTATAATACGTAAAATCTTTTTAGGCAGGTGGTATTTTTTGAAATCCTTAGGTATATAGGCGTAAATACGTCGTTTAAACCTCTCCTTAAATTAAGTATATATTTTCGTTAAATTGCGAAATTCGATATATAAGTTATACTTTATGTTGAAGAAGATTGCGAACGTAAGAATTAAACGGTGTCTGGCCCATTGTAAGGTGGAAGATTAGGTTATAATATCATTTTTCCCATCCTCATCGTAACTTTATATAATTAGACGGGTTTTTTCGTAAAGCTTTTCAGTCTTATTTTTAATTTCGTAAACGAAGCTAGTGAGAAAACATCTGTAAGCGTCGTAAATTGTCGAGTTGAACCGTTCAAATAGAAATACGCCTTAGCTGATCAAGGTAGAAATTTCTATTTGAGTAAACTGTTCGAATGGGGTACCTGTGATCGTAATTATGCTGTCTTAGCAAAGCTTTAAATTAATCTCGCGGTTTATTATCTCTTATCAAATAATAAAAAAGCTTATAACAAATATCTCGGGGCGTTTTTTGGTTTTTGAGTTAAAGGGGTAGCTCCAGCGGTCAAAAGTGTTGGTAAAGTTGATATAAGCAGACCGCTTTCGTCTACTAAAAACCAGCCGGATTCGTGATTCGGGAGGTAAGCTAAAATTAAAAGAGGTTTAATTTCGTTGTTTGAGGTGGTGTCTTATTAGAGGTCTTCTTCGGATTACGGTTTTGGGTCGCTCCTTTTTACTTCTCTTTTCTATTTTTATATCATTGTTTAGCGAAACAAACTTATATCGGTTGGAAAATTAACGAGTATATTATAACATCTGAACTTATTGATTTCCCAAAGGCTAATCTATCCGTTCCTAGTTTTTTAAACCAAAACCTTTGATTATGACGGTAAATTTAAAACGCCAGTTTCGTGTAGGATATTTCTTGTAACTAACGTTTTAAATACATCGTTTTTAGTCCGTAAGGAACGTAATGTTATTATGACCTTCGTTATAACATTTTCCCTTTACACCGTGGTTGGTAATAGTGTAAAGTCTAGATAGATCCTTTGGTAAATATTAAAAAAAGGAGTGTAAGGATAAGCTTACTTGGGCTAAATATGTTATTAAAGATGTTAACCGCTATTTAGATGATAGATTTTTTAACACTGGTGTTTTTCAATTCCCTAAACAAAAATATATACGAATTTTCAAGCGTTTCATTATACCATTTACATTTCCCAATACCTTATAGGGCTTTTACTAAAATCTACTTACACTTGTTACTAGTTATCTGAGCTTTAGTATATTATTCGGTAAGTTCGAAGGCCGTATTAACGTCGTATGTAATTTAGTTTAAGGGCCTTAAGTAAACGTTTAATTAACAGTTAAACAAAGCGTTTAAGTAATTAATAACAGAAACGTTTCGTATAAATGTAACGGTTCAACATATTATTATCGCATCGATGACACAAAGAGCAGGTTAGCTTTTTAAATATATACTATTAATAATTACATCGTAATTAAAGTTTATATCGTTTTAAAGGCGGAACTTAAACCGGTGTAAGGTCTATAAGTATAACTAGTACTTATGGCAATTTTAATAGCTTTAAATACCTCTTTTTTATATCCGTATAGCTTACGATATGGAATAGGCGTAAAAGGCGTTTTGTAGTCGGGTATTCGAACCGGAGGTGTAAAATCCGCAATTTAGGTTACGTTAAGTAAATATCCTTAATTGTATATATTTCGGGAACAAATTACAAATAGCTAAACTTAAGTTGAAGCGATATAAATACGCTATCCGAAATGTAAATAAGCTCATTAGTCGTATTTCGAACTTTAATTCCGAGATTATTGATATTAACTTATAATAGTATAAATGGCGTTTTAAAATCCATTATGTAAAATTTAACCGGTTCAAATCACATATTGATAACGACTGCTTGAACGATAACGCTTTGTTTTTACCAAATAAACCCTTTTGATATTTTTCATTCAGTTTAACGAAAACTTTGGAAACCTCGTCGCGAACGCGTCGAATTATCGCTTTCCAACCGTCAAGATTTCGGTTATATCAGTATTAGGTATAATACTCTAAAACCGGTTGCTGTATATATTTAAAAACGTAAATTATGATGTTATATAATCGTTGAACGTTGCGTTTACGTAGTTTAAGCCTATTATGTGTAAAAGAAAGAAGGCGTCCTGCAGGCTTGTAAAAATATGTTAGGCGGTTTTATTGTTTTAGGCTATTAGGTAAGTATTCTTTACTTGAAAAGTTATTTTTCGGACGTATCTTCGTAACATTAAGCTCTAAAAATACTATCTACGCCTTCTTATTTAACTACATATATTGTAAAGCTAGCTTATATCCGGGTTTTCAATATATGATCGGGTAAAAACTATTATTTAGTTCGAATCTACTCGTAAGCGGGATATTTAGTAAACTAGTAGCCGATCTTACTGTATACAATATACCGCTTTTTTAAACCCATTGAGCTCCATATATATTTTTGTAAACATTATTATAGACGCGATACATTTCGATTATTTCTGAACGATCGTCATTATCCCTTATTATTAAGGTTTTTTTTCTAGTATTTATACCTTGGGCGCTCGTTTTACTTTAGGTATACTTCGAATTTTCGATTTAAAACGTGGTAAATGGTTTCGATAAGGTTTACTTTAGTAATTTGGTCTGCGTTTTTGGTTTTATTGTTTATATATATCAATTGAACGTTCGTTTATCTATGTATAACGGTTTTAAACAATTTTGAAAAAGTTGTATAAAATTCCTTTAATTCCTTTTCAAGTTTAAAAAGTATAAGGTTGAAATCCAGGTTTCCACAGCATACTTTGATTATTACTCTAATAAATAGTTTATGCCCTTTATATTTCAGTTTAAGGGCTTCTAAATAATTTCGGAACTAAGTTAATACAGTGGTAAAAAGTTTTCATAAGTTTTTATCGGCGTTTTCCTATTAGGTTTTTTCGAATTTTCAAGTCGTATTGGTCTAATCTTTATCATGAAATTCGTGGTTGATTTCTATATGGACTTGGGATTTTCAGCGGTTATAATACTTCGAAAATATATTTACCTACGTAAGGTAATATATATACCATTTTGTAGGTTACCCAAGTAATATATCGGGTAAAATAATTTGAAATTAGAACGGTTCGATATCTAGTCTTTTATATATATTAATTATAATACGTATTTCATTATTGAGTTCATTATATGGTTCGCTGTTATAATTTTTATCCCTATCTTAAAGCTTGGCGAAGTTGGTAAACTTTGTAAAATCGCTTTTATTAGTGGAAAAACGATGCGATAAAAAGTTATATTAATTGTCGTAATTGGAGGTTATTGGTTTGTAAGGTATATATTAGCGTTTTACGCTGCTCGTGGTTTTCTAAAGCGGGTTGTTTTCGATGTTTCGGCCGCTTCCGTTATAGCTGCACAGGTTGTTTTCGGTGTTTGAGCCGCTATTATGATAGTTAAGTGGGGCGTTAGATGTATTTAAGGAGTGATTTAGTATTTGGTTCTACTTAATAATATATATAGATGTAGGGGTATATTGTACTCATATAGTAAATAGGGATTTAGACCGTTTTTATTCTTCTTCAAGGTTTGTATTTTTGATTTGAGGTACGGGTATAGTTTTAGGGTTTTCTACGCCTTATATTCGTCGTTTTGTCCATATATTCTTTACCACTTGTTTTTTATATTTCGTTAAGTAATATCCTTTTACAAATTCTGTTTAGCATATATCTTTATCCTGCTAGTTTGGCAAGTCGTTAAATCGTATTATTTCGAGTAAAGTTTTTATTAGGCGGTTATTCCTACCTTCTGGAGTATTAATGCCTTTACTTCGTAATTAGATTCGTAAGGCTTTGGTAATACAGGGGCTTATTATTTGCTATATACCTAACATCGCGGTTGAAAATATTTTATAAAAGTCATTTAATATATTAGATTCTTTAATTTTCTCATTTTAATAGCGAAAAATCACGGTTAAGATATACATATTTACCGTACATAGGTTCAATTTCTCAATTAGTAAATCGATAGTATTATCTTAATAGCCTATATTCATTTTGTATATTATAGTTTTTCCAATTCCCATATACTCGATTCAAAGGTCTAAATAAGCATTAATTTCCTTCAGTATTATTAATGTCATGGTTATAGCTGTAAGTGTTTTGATGATAATGAAGATAGTTATTCCTACGTGTACCTGATATGTTAAAGCGGTATAAATTGGTGATTTCGCATCGCGGTTGACTTTGAGTAAATTTATATTTCAAAGTTTAAGGTAGTTTGTTTTATAAATAGCAAATATAAAGTAAATGAGAAACATGAAATAGTCGAAGTAAGGCTAATAACCTTGACTAGTATAAATAAGCTTTAAACGATACGTAAATAAAACGTAACTATGAACTAATAAAGTATTTTAAATAAATTTTATCAACATTTAGTAACGTTACGTTAAGTAAGCAGTTAAGAAAACTTAAATGTTATAATTAATAAAGTTGAAACATATAGACTGAACGTGAGTCAACTTAAAATACATATGACAAACATAGGAAGGTGAATAAGGTAAAAGAAATATAGGTATAGGGAGGTATATTATATAGTCCGGTATTTTGGTCGTGGTTCGTGTTTAGTAAGCTGTTCGGATTATCGTGTCGTAACTAATCTTATTAGTATGAGCGGTTGGATCGTTCCTTTTATCGCTGCTTTTGGATTTTATAAACGGTTTGGATATTATATTCGTTAACACTTTTTTATTTTGCTAGTAGTATGGATTATCGAATTCAAATCGGATAGATCCAAACCAAGGGTTCCGAATCTTAGTAGTTTTGGCTTACGTAACCCAATACATAATAAAACGCTTTTCAAAAAATGCCTAGATACATTAAAGCGTCAAACGAGGATCAATGGTGGCGTAACAAAAAATTTAATAAATAAAACAGTAAATAAGGGTTAATAATATCGTATTAAAGTTTTTTTTTTAAAGTCACTTAACTTTTACAATTTTCGTATACATTTCGTATAATTTTTGTCAAAACGTAATATTGGAATACAAATAGTTAAATCCGTTATAATATCCCGTTATAGGTATTTAATTTGTATTTTTCTTTTCTTTCCTAGGCCATTTATAGATGAACTAGTCGGCTATTAATTAATATCGATAAGAGTTTTACCGATTTACGTGAAATTAAACGAGTAAAAAAGTAATTATAAGATTAATATAGTTAAAGTAAAATATAGATAAGTTAAAAAAGTATTTCGATGAGTATACACCACAGATAGGAGGTCATAAAACTCCTACCCAGGCAATGCCCTTTTTATCGTGCGCTTTAAAATACCTATTCTAGACCGCTCCATACATTGCCGTATGGTCAGGAATACCTATTTCAAACCGCTCCATGCACAATGCACTTTGCGTCTTGCAAGAGTGCAGCCTACAGCGTAACACATTATTGTGCATTCTACAAGAGGTCACTTTGTAATACAGTGCACTACTACTTGGTCTATGCATACTATCTATAAGGGTATATAGTAATATCCATATTACTCCTTATATGCCTTTAATATTTGCTATTGTTATGCAGACCACACGTTTTAATGTATTACGTCAAATTCAGGTGAAATAAGGTACTTAATAGGAGGTTAAGTGTAGTACGTAATACTACGAAAAAAAATATCATAGCTACTAAATTAATTGTTACGATACTAGTGAAGTAAAAGTTAGTTTTAACCATGCTAATAATTATCGTTACTAGGTAAAATGGTAGTTTAAATCATTATAAAAATAATTACGTTCTATATTCTTAAGTGAGTTACCCTTTTTTTCTTTTCTTAGAGGATATAAAAACCTTCGGCGTTAATGTCGATATTAACATAGACGAACTAGTTAAAAACGGTTAAAGGTTTCCTTTCGCCTTTAAGTAGAGATACTTATAATTTAATTTGAAAGCTCTAGAATATTCGTGTCATACCTAACGAAGCTGGAAATACGTTAATTACACTATAGTTTTAATTACACTGCCGTTAATAAGTTGTATAAAGTCCTGAATTCCGCAAGGCATAAAGATATAGATACTTTGTCCTAAAATCTATTTAAAAACGTTGTTATTACTATTAAACGTATGCCAAAGCCCCCAGGAAATTCAAGTTTGTATTAAAAGATGATATTGACTTTAATTACAGGGTCTTTATCAATATATTTTACCTAAATAATAAGTTTATATTTTGCGTCGTTAATTTCGCTAACGTTTTTTTCGGAGACAAGTTTCCAAAGTCCCTTTCAGTAAAATATACGTAATAAATGCTAAGGATAGTATAGATTAATACGTACCTAAGCCCACCTAACGTCGTTATTCATGATACCAGTATCAACTTTACGGTGACAAAGTTTTAGGAAAATACGAAAATGATTGGTATTTAATATAATTAGGTATCTGTAAAATCTTATTAAAGTATTGAAAAACTTAAAGAGGTATATAGTTTATTTCGCCGAACGTATAATATCTTTACGTTAGAAATTCAAAGTTTTATGGATCCGAAAGTACGCTTTTAAATAACGATGAAAAGCCTAAAAGATACTATAGGCTCTAACGTTCCAATGGCGACGCTAATGGGTTGTGGAGCGTACCCACGCCTAACGAGTTAATCTCTTCCTTCGAAAAGTATTTAAAAACATACTATGGCTTACGGTAAAGCTTTGAGGAAATTACAAAAGGAATTGATACACCGTTAGGTTAACGATACCCTTAATACCAGGAACGGCCCTATCATAATAGATGTACTTATTTTACCATTAAAAAGTAAAGTTTTCTTATAACGGGAACCGGGAAAATGAAAGAACACATTCAAATCCTTATATATCGCGAATTCCAAAATGGTTATTAAAACTATTGACGGTTTTATATCTTTTCGAATTACTTAAGTTAAATCAAATATTAGGGCTATTAACTATAAAAACCCTTAAATCAAATGACCGAGTTAATACAAACACCCTTCATCCGTTATCGATAAGATGATAAATCGCCGCTGGTGCAGACGACCTCTAAAGAAGAAAATTGTTAAAAAGGTGGAACATATATCGAACCGTATCTACAATATTATTTAAATAAGTAGAAAATAAAATGATAACGAGGACTTGACACTAAAGTACCAAGTATAATGAATGATTAAGGCTTTCTGCAAAACTTTTAAAAAAAGCGACAGGGTCGAGATTAACGGTTTATTAACTCAATGGGTTATACAATTCGTGCAGAAAACCGATTTTAACCTCCAAAATCCAAACGTTACCATTTTTAAGTCGAGGATTATCCACGAGGTTAAAGGTAAAACCACGGAGCGGCTGTACGAAAAGTCACGTCTAATCGCTTAAGGATATTCCGATAAAATCAAAAACTGAGTCGTTACATAGTCGTTAATGATTTAAAAGATTAGATAATATTTAATAGTCGTTTTCGATAACAAGTTAATTAGTTAAAACTAAAAGTAAGTTTACGATTAATAGCCGTAATATAACGTATATTTATACGTAATTAGTAACGAATTTATAACAGAGTATTATTAAATTTACTACAAGAAATACATATTATTTAGTTTTAAGAGACGATAATAAGATATATTGAACTATTATATAGATTAGCTAAAAAAGGCGTTTATTAATTACTTACATATTAGTTATACTTTAAATTACGGCTAAGGATACAGTTTCGATATACGATCCATACTTGTAAGTAATATAAGAAAATAATTTTAGCGTAATAGACATAAAAATTAACAATATTCTTTTTGTTAAAACGACTAGCTTTTTAGTATTGGAACATCAAGCGATTAAAAACATTAAGTTTTAAAATTACAAGCCGGTTACGATATTAACAATAGGAGGTCAATTTAATTTAAATAGATTGTTAATCCGTATACTTGGTATTAATACCGGCCTTAGCTTTTGATAAAAGGGATATTGCACTATTTTGGTTGTAATCGACAAGACTAACGTAGCCAATGCCCAACGGTACTTAGAGCAACGTGTATATGACAGCTATATTATTACCTTATAACAACCAGAAGCCTTTTAAGATCTTTTTATTATGGCATGAATACAGGATATGGTAAATAAAGACTTAAAACGGCTAAATGAAAGGCATGAATAGTAGATACAGAACCTAGACCGCGAAATTAATACAATTTTAATCGACGTATCAAAGGTTAAGTTAATATTTTTAATAAATATGTAATTCATAAATAATAACGACCTATATTTATAAATCGGCTTTCTAATAATATTTATTAATGACGATAGGCTGGAAAACTAATTTAGTATTACTAGTATCCTAATTTACTAAACTTTTGTTAAGTGTAAAAGGATTACATAAAGTGTATTAGCCTGTAAGGTTTACGGTATAATAGAAAGTTTCGACGTAGGCATGGAATTGTAGGAAACCCTTAACCTTATAATTAGGTAGTTAAAGATTTCTTTTATTCTGGTAGTAATTTATACAGATTTGAAAAGCCTATTCGATTTCCTTTCCAAACTCGGAATTACTAATGAAAAACACATAATAATCGACGTAATAATACTCTGTAAAGTATATGAAGGGAGAGGGATTAATGAGTTTCGATAAATTAACGGTCAAGATAATCCTGCTAATATTATAAGGAAAGTGACGCCGAATAAGGCCTTGGAATCGTTTATAAATAATAACAAATTAACTATACGTATCGAGGGCTACGTTAATAGGCCGCCTAACAAACTCAAGTTATGTGCCGGCGACCATGAATATATTGGTAAACTGAAAACCTATTAATTAATTAACGATACGGACCTATTTGATTAGCACAACTAAATTAAAGCTTTGTAAAGACCTGTGTCAGATAAACATTTTGTAGGAATCAATAAACTCGGACCTTGAAGCTATGTGGAAATTCACAGAAAACGGGGTCAATTTGCATGCAATTGGGTGCAATTCGGTATGGAGGGCAATTAAAATTGACAGGGGTTTGGCAAGTTAACGAGGTCATTGTTTAAAGCTAACCAGAAAATATTGGTTAACTATACTAGCGTATAGGTACAAACTAAATAGCCGCCACTGGTGATAAAATAATACTTTGTGTAATACAATAGATTAACTTTACTTTTAATAAAGTTAACTATACTCACTCAAAGTTAATTTTATTATCTATGTGAACTAACTGCATTAGGTGTAAGTCGAGTGTAGTACACTTCATTTTACCCTAAGGCATGGGCCAAGCAATTGACCATACAAATTATAGTGCAGAGCGGCTAGTAGTCTGCCAAATCTAAAACAATACATCCACTACTTAACCAATGTAATACTATTGTTACTTCGACTACGATTCGAATCGAAAACTTTACCAAGATCTAAAGCCCTACTAATAGCCTCCAATTTTTTTTCGGTTTAAATAATATAAGGTCAAAGTTTTGGTTTTCGTGTCACGATTTTGTAACTACTTAGATAAATAGTTTGTCTTCCTTATAATTCGGTTTAAGGGCCGCCTAATACTTTCAGAACTTTGTTAGCATGGTAGTAAACACCTCCTATAAGATTTTATCAGAGTCTTCGCGCTATGATTTCAAAGATTTCCAGGTAATGTCAATCTAGTCCCTATCATAAAGCTCGCGGTTAATTTCTGTATCGAAATGCGATCTTCGGCCGTCGTAATACTCCGTAAATTTGTTTACCAATATAAGATAGTATATATACTACTCTTTACTTTGTCCAAATAGTAAACCTTGTAATATAATATAAAACTATAACGATTCAATATTTAATCTTTTATACGCATCTTATTATCGAGTATGTCATATGGTTTACCATTATAATTTTGGTCTTTATTTTGTATCTTAGCATAGTTTATAAGCTTTACACGATCGCTTTTATTAATAGTGAAACAGTACGATGGAAGGTTATGATAAGGGTTGTAATTGGTAGGTATCAGTCTATAAGGTTCGTATTAATATTTTGCGCCGCTTATCCCATTTTCGGGCGGGTTGTTTTCGGCGTTTAAGCTACTTTTATTACGGTTAAAAAGGGTAATAAGCGCAATTAAAGAGAAATTCGGTATTCATCTCTCCTCTAATATATACACAAGCGTAGGAGTGTATTACACCCGCGTGGCAGATGATATTCGTAGTTGTTCCTTCTTTTCTTCGAGTTTTATATACTCTATCTAGAGCGCAGGAATCTCGTCGAAGCGTCCTACAACTTATATTGGTATATTTTTTCTGTATTACCGTTTTATCTTCATATTCTTTATTACCTGTTCTTTTTCTTTTTTAATTAATACTCTTTAATAAAATCCGTTTAATATATGTTTTTTTCCTGATAATTTGGTAAGTTGGTAAGTCATGCCGCATCGAATAGGGCTTTTATAAGGTAGCCGTTTTTTCCTCCTAAAGTATTAATGCCTCCGCTCCATAGCTTAATACGTAAAACCTTAGAAATCAAGTTATATACCGTATGCAATATTCTTATCGTCTAATTCGAAAATCTTTTATTAAAATCATTCAGTACATTAGGTTCCTGAGCCGTTTCCTCCCTATATAGAAAGATTACGGCTAAAATGTACGTTTTGACCATATAAAAGTCCAATTACTTAACCTGTGAATCGATAATGTTATTCTATAGTCTTAGGTTAATTTCGTGTATTGTATACTTTCCAACCCTTATATATAGAACCAAAAGATCAAAGTTATTACTGGTTTTTTCTAGGCCTATTGGTATTGGAATTATGCCTACAAAAGTGCGAAGTATATTGGATCAGTTAAAAGGTTAGTTTATACGTGTACTGGAAATGTTGGAGTAATACAGATATTGGATTTACATAATGTGTAAGATTCACATACGTTTGAAATATAGTATTGAAAGTAGTTCCGTCTAAATAAATAAAATTGAAGCGTATAATATTCCAATAAAAATCAAATAAGATGTAATGAAGCCGTCCTAATAAGGTGTATAACTTTTATTAATACAGTTGAAATTTAAATAGAGCTCAAATAAAGCGTAATTATAAACTAGCTAAACGTATTAAGTTAGCCTTTTTAATGCCTTTGCAAGCGTTGTATTAACCAATAGACTAGTAAACTCAAATGTTGCAAGTGATAAATTCAAATAAACGGTATAGAGTAAGGGAGGGAAGACGAACAAAGTAATAGGAAAAGGAAAGGGGGATGTGGGAAGGTGTATGTATATAACTCGTGGCGGTATATGATACTTGGTAAGCGTGTTAAACGATGTATTTCGTCTGCAAATCCTTTAGTCTGTAGTTTGATTGTTGCCTTTGAAGTATATGTGATTGATTATAGGAGCGTCTTGAAGTTATGTTCTAGCTGTTTTCAAAATTTGTAAGCGGTTTAGTTGCATTATTCTAGCATCTTTCAAGGTTTGTAAATGGTTTAGATATTACGTTTTAGCCGCTTGCAAAATATATAAGTGTTTTAGATGCTGTATTTAGATCGGATAAGTCCTAATGAAGGGTTTCGAAACTTGGTGGTTTTAACTTGCGTAACCTAATACGTAATAAGACGTTTTCCAAGAAGTGCACAGATATATTAAAGCGCCAACTAGATTAATACTAGGGTAATGAGGCTTTTAACTAACAAAGTACTAACCGGATTGATAATATTGTACTAAAGCTATCCTTTTGAAAGTTACTTTGCTTTTACAGTTTTTGTATACTCCCGTATAATTTCTGTAAAAACGTAGTATTAAAATACGAATAGTTGGAACCGCTATAATATCCTATGATAGGTATTCAACTTATATTTATCTCTTTTTCCCTAAGCTATTTATAGGCGACCCAGTTGGCCACTAATCAATATCGGTAAGGTTTTTATACTTTAACATAATAATAGAAAAAGGGTAATCAGAAAGATTGGTATTATAGTAGGAAAGATATAATGCAAAAGAAAAAAGCATTCGGAAAGTGTACGCTACAAGTGAAAGCTTATAACCTTTCACTCGACTAGTAACACTTTGCCATACACTCTGCTAATCTCCCTTCTAGGCAGTGGTACTCTACAGTACACTTTATCAATGCTACTTCTAGGCAGTGACACGCTATTATATACTCTGTAAGATTATACCCTACGAAGTGACATGTTACTGTATACTCTGCAAGAGTGCAACTTACAGTGTGATCACGTACTAACTATAGAGATATCTAGTAATATCCACACTTACATCGTAAATTGGATTCCTTATAATACTTGTTAACGAGAAAAGATCAAATAGATAATTTATAATTGCCAGCAACCTTATACACTAAATATCCGTTAAATGTAAACATATATCGTAGAACGTGTCGGTATTAAAGGTTTACGATATAATAATAAGCTTTGATAATAGTATAATAATTAATGGTATGTTAAAAATCATTATTAAACAGCTAGGATTACCTCCGATACTTGTAATTATATATATAAACTTCCGAAGCCTTTATAAATTCTTGTTAAAGCTGGATACGACTAATGAAAAACGTCCAATAATAGAAAGTAATGGTTTTTGAAAAGGTATATAAAGCCCGGGAAATTGTTATTACGTCAAGCTACTAGCTATTAAGTGTATAAGTTACGTGGCTGTGCATGTAACGGAATGTACATATGCAGCATCCGACCCGGGCGCGGTGTAGCATCCGGCCCGAGCGCGGTGCAGCATCCGGCCCGAGCGCGGTGCAACATCCGGCCCGAGCGCGGTGCAGCATGCGCCCGGGCGCGGTGCAGCATCCGGCCCGAGCGCGGTGCAGCATGCGCCCGGGCGCGGTGCAGCATCCGGCCCAAGCGCGGTACAGCACCCGGCCAGGCGCGGTCCGGGCGCGGTTCGCAGACATCACGTGAAGGGGCACTTGACGGACCGTGCACATAAGTCCTGCGTGAAGAACCACTGCATACTTCTCTAGTATTCCTTAGTACCTCAATTGTTAACACAAGTTGGCTCCTACTTGGTACACCTTCATAGGTTGAACCATAACAGAAATCGATAAGTTCCTGTGGATTGACGGCAAAAATAACCCAGCTAACGCCATAACCAAGGCTACGTCCAATAGCGCCCTGGAAAGGTTCGTGGATAGTAATACGCTGACCATACAAATTGAGGGTTATGTGGATTGCCCGACACATAACGTAAAGAAATAAGGATACCTTGGCAAATTGGAAGATTGCTAGGGTAACGGTAGCGATAGCGGTGGCGGTGACAGTAATAACGTGTAAGAAAAGCAAACTTAAAACTACTAGCAAAGGGTACGCAATTGGTGGCGTGCGTAATGCGTGCAAGTTTGTAGCGAAGGACTTGTGTACGGGAATTGAAAAACGAGGGACTCGGAAATGTAAGGCAAAAAGGCCGTAATTGGTGTCAATTTCAGTGCAAATTAACTGAAATTGATAGGGGTCTGGCAAATGGATTGAGAAGGAAATTCGAGGCTTACCGCAAGTAAGTGATTGGTTGCATTGGCGTGCACGTACAAAACAAAAAGCCGCCAGTGTTGGAATAGCAATCAATTGTAGTACAGCCAAGTCAACTATACTTACAGTTAGTTAATTGTACTGATTGCAAATTGACTGTAGTTTGTGGGATTTGACTATATTGACTACAAGTCAAGTGTAGTAGGTATTCACTTCAATGTGGGGCACGGGCCAAGGCAGTTAGCCATACAAATAAGTGTGTAGACCGGCTAGCGGTCTGCCAAACTTAGAAGTAACACATCACCACTTTCAATGCATACCAACAACTGTTATATATTTGTTTTCCATATCTTCGCGGGTGAGGTATTTGACACCAAAGATACTGACAAGCTTACTTGGAAAGCCATTTGAAATCAATCAACTGTTGTTTATCAACTTAATTGTTGGTAGGGCTTTAGACGTTGAAACGTTGTCGATTCGATTGGTCGAAGTAACAGTAGTATTGCGTGTTCAAGTGGTGGATGTATTGTTCTAGGTTTGACAGACCGCTAGCCGGTCTGCACAGTAATTTGTATGGCCAATTGCTTGGCCCGTGCCCTAGTGTGAAATAGGCGCATACTGTACTTGACTTGCAGCCAATACAGTAGGCCCACACAAAACAATACACTCAACTTGCAGTCAGTATAGTCAACTTTACTGCCAGTAAAGTTGACCTACTGCACTGCAATTACTACTATTCCAACATTAATATTTTTATAAAGTCATTTTGCTTCTGAACATTAGTTTTTCTTCCAAAACAACAATAACATTAATCCTTTTTACTTTGGCTTATTTGGCACCTTTTTTGAATACTTGTAGTTGCGACTTTATAGCAGGTAAAAGCTTTTTGAAAAACATCATGTTAAGCGATTTGTTGTGATTATCTAGAGATAGGAGCTAAGGTGACGAAGGGGCTTAAAGCCCAAGCAGGCTTGCTTTAGACCGCCCCGTTGCCCCTGCTCACAATTTCCGGCGTATTGCGGGTATGACTATCAATCCTCGCTGTCTATGTTCAGGACTACTGAGACCCAAATCACACAAAATATGGGCAAGATTTTTCTCCGTAAGTAGCATGTCCTAGCGAATCGTTTTATTTTACATTCTCACTCCACATTTTGAACTATGCCGTCTTTTCTTACGCCCTTTTCTGGCCCTGAAGAAGATCTAGGCCCGCGTTGACCAGACCCTCTGCCGCATCCTTGGCTTGCCTCAGGAAGTTGGCCACAAGTTCAACCGCACCTTCGCTTGCACCCGCGACGAGACCCAGGACGAGGGAAAAGATAAGCGCCAACACAGGACTCAGGACGAGACACAGTACGGCGCCGAGAAGAAGGCCTAAGACGGTGCCGAGAACAGTTGCGAGGAGGACGGCGCAGGTAGCGCCAGCGATTGCCCCGGTGACGAGGCCGTAGAACACGCGGTTGAAGAAGGATTTTATGGGGCTCATGGTGGCCGAGGCTGATGAGGACAGCAGTGCGCCCAGGTGTGCGATATATGGTGAGCCTTGTGCAGGGCTACTTCTGTGTTTCGAAACGTGAGATATAGTTTGGATTTCAAAAGTTATTTCCCTGTTACCTACTTAATACGTACTTTGGCTCTGTCGACGTACTTTATATCACCCTTGGGGCTTTGCTTCTGTGGTTGAGGAACCAGGTCTCCAAATAGTACATTCCTTGATTGCTGCCTGCCCTGACTGCGTTTGACGTCACCGCCATGGTTCGTGCAGATACGCGTCATACGGACGTCTTTCCCCGAAGAACAAAGCAAATGGCCGTGTACGTAAGTCTTTAGAAGTAGAATCACCGGTCTTCGTGACAGGAATCTTTTCGTCAGGATAAAATATTTTTTCGTTCTAGAACAATCTGAATCTCCCCGAGAAGAACAGAATTGTAGCTCCCATGTAGAATCATGGCCAACCCGGCAGGCTGGGTTGGCCGGTTTCCCGTCAATTGTGCCCTTATTATCATCCCCCGGTAAACCGGTGGTCATCATGTTGGGAAACAGCTCTGGAGCAATGGCATTGACACGGATTAGCACGTGCTTGAACCAGTGTGAAGATCGTGTTGGTTTTCCCGATACTAAGTGGTGAGGATGTCTTTCGTGCCACCGGCGAGGAATCAGAAACAATGGGCCTAGTCGAAAGGTCTTTTGAAAGGCATCAAAATAACAAGATCGCGGAATCTTTTCTCTCCAAAGACATCATTTATAGTGATGGAGGTGGGACCAATCCAAAATATTGATCTTGTTCATTGAGTATATCTCGGCCCAGGGCCGAGAAAATACTGACCATATGCCCAGCAACCGTGGGCCGTCCTTTTCCGTTACCACAACTTGTATTCCTAAACACACTACTAGCCATACCCTTTAGGGTCCAAAAAGGTTTGCCTGTAGTGGAGGTTCTGGGTGCCCGGAAATTGAGTACGCATCTGCTATGTATGTGTGGCCACCGTGCATGCACAAACCTCATTATGGCCCGTGCGCCCTGGCCACTTGAAATAGCCTCCAGCTTTAGTTAATATTTAGTTAGTTTTGTTGTTGTAATACCTTTCATTCTGCCTCTGTGACATCCACTTTATTTTGGTTTTTACATCCCTTAGGCTTTCTGCTTATAAGGTTTTTAAATACGATATTGAATTAATTAAAATTTATTTCGTTTGAATATATATTGATTTATCTTTATTCCAGTTGTTTTATCGAAATTTAAAGAGGTTTTTACCTCGATAATCATGGGGTTTTCGGTTGTCTCAATGTGAAAAAGTATCATTACAAATATGTATTTCAATTGATTCAAATGTTATTGAAAAGTTTCTTAACTATATTATAAAATATATTAAATTTCAAACTCTTTCTTATATTAGAGTTTTCTGATAGTATTTTGAATTATTCATGGAAGGATGCTTAATATGACCTCGATCAATATTATTGTAACTTTCGATGAAAACCTGTTTCCTTCGTTTCATATCATTATTACTCCAATATATGCTTTTATATTCTGTTGGTACGCGTATAGGATGGCAATGTAATATTGAAACAATGTATTATTCTAACGATAGAAGAGGAAGAAACTAGCTAGAACTAGAAGCTCAGCGAAAGCTGAGCATGTATAGGCACGAGCACGTATCTTCCTAATTTCTTTCCTTCTTTATATAAGCTTATATATGTATCCCTCCATATAAGTGTATAACAAGTCTCTAGAACCAAAAAAAATATTTTTTTTTACATTACATAACATACATAATAAAGCGATACGCGAAATGTAAGATGTAAAACTCAAGATACGAGACGCGAGACGCAAGATGCGAGATGCTAAACATGAGATGCGAGACGTAAGATGTGAGAAGATTTCTATAACACGAAATTCTCGCGAGACAACCTTCTCACGAAACAGACTTCTTATAAGATAATCTTCTTGCAGACAGCTTTTTCGTATATTTTAATAATTGCTTTATAATGTTGCAGATTTTTCACAGCCTTTTATTCATTTCCTTTCGAAAAATAACCGTTTTAGCGAAATAAATATTAAATGCAACTTTTTACGCGATAACAACAATCGAAATATTGATTTATAATTTTTGTGGCTCTTAATATATCCTTTTTAAACGTATATCTAAATTATATCAATCTAGGTAGTCAAGGTATGCAAAACAATAGATTATTTTTAAACTTATTACAAGACGTAAAATAGGAATTATTGACAGTGAAATAAGCTTATAAATTGATATAGAAATCGAGTATATATGTAAGTTTTCCCATACGATTTAGTATAGTAAACGAACCGAAGCGTAAAATTAATAATTTTCCTTATCAATATAAAAATTTATAGGTTATTCTAATACGAAGTCAGAAACCATTATGTACATTGAATTTCATCTAATGATAATGTTATCATAACGCTATTTTGCTTTGTAAATAACAACGTTCATTGTAAATGAAGCGTTACATCGAATATCCTCCTTTATAAAACGAATTTTCGCCTATTATTGTCATGGACTCAAGCCGTTGGCCATTAAGCCCATAGGTTACGTGACTGTACACGTAATGGGATGGGTCTGGGCTCTGCTTGGGCGCGGACCGGATATAGGCCGGATACGGCCCGTATACGGATAGGGTAAGATTCGTATACGATACGTGTAAGGGTAAGTAACGGGCTGGGTATTATCCCTGCTTAAAAACCCTGTATATTAGGTCACATTAGCTTTTTCTAATCTTTTTCCGTACCTTAATAGTAAATTCCATTTAGAACTTACTTGGTATATTATCGTAGGTCGGAGCATAATATATTATGAAGGTTTTCTTTTCAATTTCCGAAAAAATATTACTTATAATAAACGAATCGATGGCAAACGTTAATAATTCGGCGTTATAATTTAACGTTATCGAGGAGGATGGGCTGTCGGCGAATACCTAATCCTCTACCTTTATAAATATACTTTCGGCTCCTTCGGGGCCGACTTAAACCGATATCTCTCGTTTATAAAATACCGTAAACTATATCGCGTCGATTATTAAATATTTGTATTAACCGGGTTAATCAACTTTAACTATCGACCTTATGTTCGATTTCGCTTAGGTTATCACAAAAGTCCAATAATTCGAAACCAAATTGGCCGCGACTCGCGATAGGTTTCTACCAGTTTAGTGAGAAAAAAAAAACAATATAACTAACCGTAATTTGACGGGTTTTTTTACGTAAGGGGAAACGCACCAAACGATCGAATTTGTATTGGAAACGGATAAGATATAAATCGAAAAAGGTTGGCATGCGTTCCTTTATATATAGGGATATTATAAGGCGGCGATAAAGTAAACGATTACGGCTTATTAGGAAGCCGGAAGATACGAAGATAGGTATAATATAAGGAAGTTTTTCGATTATATTGAAACAGCTTTCGACGACTTTTACCGCGCAGTCAAAACATTAGTCGAATTCAAGGGTTTAGTTATAAGTAATAAGGATTTATAGGTATTATTCTCTATCAGGTTCTAGATACTTTTAGCTTAGATAAACGGCCTAAATTAGCCTTCGGGCGTAAAGTAAAACTACTTAAGTTCCCGCGTATTGTTATGTATTCGCGATAAGTTTATTACGATAGGAATTAACCCGGTGGAATACATCGTGACCTTAAAGAAATATCACGAATTCGACGATAAGTTAAAGTTCTTAAATTTAAAGCGACTCTATAATCGTTAACTAATGGGATTTATATAAAGTTAACGACCGAATGGTAATACGATTATAAAGGAAATTTACGCCTTTTGAACGCCTTCGTTAAAGGGTTGTAATAATCGCGGTTAGTCCTTTCGATACCGCGGTCACTTATCTCAATAAACACTTTTAATATATATTTAAAATTCAAAACGTAAAGCGACGTAAACGACAATAAAAAGACGTTAAACTAAGCTTATTTTGGGGCGTTATATACGTTATAGTTTACTAAACAATTTTTAACGTAATTACAACTTTCGCCTAGTATTATTTTTCACGTAAATATATACGACTTGAATTAAAAATGTCAAGGAAAGTTCCTTGCTAATAACAACGAAAAAAACATAACTTCTAAATACAATTTCGTTTAAAAATTAAGTAACCTCAATAAAATAATTGTAAAATCGAATAAAAAGGTATTTAATTTAATTAAAATACGTATAAATAAGAAACCATTACTTATCCTTAATTTTTATTGAAATTTATTTTTTCAATACTTAAGTCAATTTTAGTTATAATTTTAATTATATTACAAACGAAGTTTTGATATAATGATTAAAGTTAAAACAAATTCAATTATTATATTCGCGAAATTGTGAACCGATATTAGTATTATGATAAAACAAATGTATTACTAAAATAGCTAAGTTTTATATAAGTACCGATAAATAGTCGAACCCTATATTAATATACATTATTTCCGGAAAACGCGGGATATAATTTTTTAAACTCCTTGAATTCAATATTAATAAGTAACCTTAAACGCGGGCGGTAACCGTTTCTTAATTTAAAGTTTAAAAAGTTTAATTGTCGACGTAATTTAATACGTTTTAAAATAAAACATATATAAAACGTAATAGGTTTGGTTTTCTTTAGGTTAACGTAACGTTCGTACCGAAAGGTATAACGTATAGGGGACCCATCCCAAATTACTTGTATTATAAGACTTAGCGAAATAACGCGGATTTTATAAGTAAGGGCAACGATTATGGTTAAGTAAAAAAATGATTAATCGCGTTTTCCACCGAAACTAATAATATTTCGTAACCTATTCGATAAAAATAAAGCTATGGCTATGCCTTTACATAAAGAGAAACTTGACCACTACATTTATATTAAATCGAATGAAAATTAATTTTTACCAAAACAACCTTAAGGGTGGTTTTATTCAATATTACGAAATTTACTTTTTATGTCCTGACGACAGGTTGAAAATTAATAAATAAAAGTTAAATTCGGGCAAGCTTTTTATCGGCGGCGACGCCGATATTATTAATTCGTAAACCGAGAGGGAAATAACGGTTTTATATCTACTATCTGGTATTAAATAAAGTTATAAATAAAACCGTTTTCCTTTACCTTCAATTAAAAAGACCTTACGTACGTTATCAAAGTCGATATGACTTACGAAGTTAAATATTTAAAAGGTATTTCAGCGTATTCGAATGGTACTCAAGTAAGAGAAATTAACGGCGTTTCGTACGTAATTCAAGCTATTTAAATAATTGGTTACTCCTTTTAAACTAGCGGAAACGCCGACGTCGTTTTAACTATATATTAATTGTATAATAGTGGATATTTTCAATGATTTCGTTATTACATATGGAAACGACCTCCTAGTTTTTTTCTTTAGGAATTAAGTAAAATGATATAACGAAAGTTTACGTAATTTTTAAACGTTTTCGTAATACGAAACTAAATTTAAATTTTAAAAAGTGTAATTTCGTAATTAAGAAGGTGAAATACTTAGGTTTTATTATAACAGTAAAAGTAGTTATTCGGGCCGACTCCAAGAAAATCCGGGTAATCCGCGAGTAGTAGTTACTACATACGGTCCGGGAAGCTCGAAATTTTTTAGGTTTTACCAACTTTTATCGCGATTTTATTAATAATTTCTTAAAGTTAACGGATTATCTCGTCTGTTTAACGAAACAAAGTATTTGTTAGGCTTGAAACAAGCGGAAGGAACTGGTATTTCAAACTTTGAAGAATATCTTTATTACGGCCCCAATTTTAATACATTAAAATCCAAATCGCTTAATGGGAATGGAAACTAATTGTTTAAAAATGATGTTAAAAGGGTATTTGTTATAACGGAATGAGGATAATATTTTAAAATGAATAACTTATTATTTCACATGATCAACAGATACAAAATGTAATTATATTATCCACTATAAGGAACTCATCGTGGTAATATCCTGTTTAAAATTATAGTTTTTTTAAGTTACGTAGTATTCGTATCTCGTTTACTATTTCAACGGATTATCAAGGATTAAAATATTTTTTCATTACAATTAATTACGAAACATCAGGTTAAATGAGCCGAAATTCTTTCTCTTTTTTAATACCACTTACGGTATAAACTCGTAATTTAGGGCGCCCGCCCGAATACGGTAATTCGTAGGCTACAAAATAAACTCGAGGTTAAAGAAATGTCGCGCGCGGGTTTTTTAACTTATTATTATTATTATATCAACCGTATTATTAATAAACGTATTGTAATGATCACACTAAATATCTGTGAGTATATAGAAGGTGTCAGAGGGTTTATGTTATCAAGAAGGTAGTAAAGGTGCTAAGTGAACAATATCGCAACCGTCCAAGTGATGATCAAAAGTAGTGAGGCTATTCAGAATATACTGAGACTGAATACTTAGATTGACAACTGAAGAGCTATGAAGGAAATACTATATATGTGGTGTTGACCGTATCCTTATATCCTTTATCCTTTATATTATCTTCAGTAGTGTCTTAAGTTGGATCATACTTGATCGCTACAGTCCTTAGTGATCTATCACGTGACTTTGATTAGTCATTGCGACTGATATAAGATATGTTTCCACCTGTTGTTTAGACTTTAGGTTCCTCAGTAGCGCAGTCCCACAGGTTGGCCTGTTTTCCAATCCAACCACTGTCTGGGTCATAACACTTATATATTAAAGGACAACAGATTACGGTGGGTTAGGTAAAGGAGTTTAGCGAGACGAAGGTCTAATTGATAAATTATGATAACATATATTTAAAGGGGTGGTTAGGGACTTTTGAGGGGCTGCTAAAGGCGGTATCGCTCTAGGCTTAACCCGCACTCGGGTCGTTATCGAGGATAACGTTAGGGGATTTTGGTATGGCGGCGCCGGCGATATTACCACGGGCCCATCCCGCGTTAAACCCGCTGGTATCGCTAAAGCCAAGCAGTTCCCTTATTTTCGGACTGGGTACGCTAACGAAATTTTAAAATTACAAAATAACGAACGACTCGTTACATAAGGTTCTCCTTTTAATGGTTTCCAAAGACGTTCAACATTTTTTACTTAAGGCAAAATAATTAGTACAAATTACAAATTACGAAGTTAACCCACAAAGAGTATTACGTTACCGTAATCGCTTATAGTTACCGAGTAAAAGACTATTAATAATAAGGATATTATAATAGACCTACAACTCGCTTATTATAATTTATTTAGGTAAAAACATTTTATTTCACGTTTTTTAACGAAATCAATATGAAAATAGGATAATAGTAAATATTCGACGTTTATATCGAATATATACGTAATATAATGTGACGAAACCTCGTCGTACTTTATAATAAAGCTTTTTTTAATATTTCCCTATTTCCAACTAGTATTAAACGTATGTTTTTGTCGAATTTAAAATTAATTCACCAATTACTAATAACGGCCCTCGATATTTTTTAGTTATTACAAATCTCCTTTTAAAGTTTATCTAATTAAAACCTATATGATTTATAATTGAACATACGTATGTGAAGTGTTTTCAGAATATATAATAAATATTTTATAGGTTTTTAGCTTTTATTATCAATAATCTCGGTTTTTATTAAGTAAACGTATTTTGAACGACACTTCATTTACTAATAAAAGTCGAATAACCTTTATTTTCGAAGTATTACCTATAAATAAATAACGATATTAAGTAGGTAAACTAAAAGATTTAAAAGCATTAACGTATTATGGTTGCCTTTTCGTAATACTATTACATTCTGTATTTATCCGTTTATTAATTTACGTTAAATAACCGAAAATTAATGGTTATAGGGTTCAACACAAACCGTTTAATAAATAAATACGAAATATCACCTATCCCGAGGGTAAATAGAGATACGAAATCGTCAACGAATTTAATGGGGTAATTTATTACGTTTTTTACTTATTTACGTAAAGAGATGGAATTAACCCAGATAATAATAACTTATATCTAATAATAAATAAAAACGGCGACGAATCATAAACGATATCCTTCGAAGTAATATATGGTAAAAGACTAAATTTAGCTAAGTTTTCGTAATATTAAAATTAACTGCGCTAATAAAAAACTTAATTAACTTTATAATTAATACCGGATAATCGGTATGTCTAACCCGTTAAATACCGTATTAAATATTCCTGGTAAGCATCCGGTATTTTATATAAATTTAATTAAACTTCAGGCTTCGGATTCCCTTTGTTCGTAAATCTTATCCGATATTCGCCCAAGACCAGTTTTCGTAACGAACGATATGAAAGAAGGTAAATACGAGAAATTTAAAATATAAAATATCTTTAAAACGAAAAAAAAGGCGGGTTTCGTTACGTATTGGTTAAGTAAAAATGTTATAATAAACCGAAATGGGAATTAATGAAGAATTGTTAATATACTATAGCCTTAGATAAATTCGAAGCGGAATAGGGAGATGTTCGGGTTTACAATAACTCGGTATCTACACGATGGCGTTAATATTATATCAAATAATAAAAGTAAAGCTAATCGCTTACATCCTCAAATAATACCTTACCAATAAATAAAAAGGAAAATTTATTATTCAACGAGGTTTTAATACATTAAATAGGGCCGAATGAACATTATCCGATTATCTCGAATAATATCTGACCGTAAAACGGCTTTTATCATATCTTAACAAAGATTTACTTATTTATCCTTATTATCCTTATTCGTGTTTAACGAATACCGACATTACTAACGTTAAAAGCCCTATTATAATTAACTTCAAACGTCAAACGATAATAAGGGAAAAAACGGTAAAAGGTATAACGAAAACTGATAGGCGTTAAAAAAGAGGGTTAGTAAGAGGCGAACCGTACACGAAACGACGTTAAGAAAGGCGGATAACGTAAAAAGCGGCGGGCATTAAAAAAGGGGCCGGGGCGAAGACGTTACTGTTATAACACAAACAACGGTTGGGTCAGGAAACATGCCAGCATGCAGCTGAGCCACGGAGAGCCTGTAGTCCAACACATTAGGCGGGGAACATCTCTTATATAAGCAAGGTGACTAAGCAAGTCACGTGATGGATCAGTATAAATCAGTTACTGATCCAAGGTGAGGCTACATGAGATCAGTAAGGATCAGCCACCGATCTAAGGTAAGGTAGCACTAGATTAGTAGGATTAGTGCGGGGATCCAAACGATCCAGTACTGAAGATAGTATGAAGGCAATGGGATATAAGGACACGGTCAGCACCATAGATAGCATTTCCTTCATATCTCTTCAGTTGTCAATCTAAGTATTCAGTCCACATACATGAATAGCCTAACGGCTAGTGATCATTCTACAGCACCAACAAACATCTTTTTGATATTGCACCTTTGTTACCTCTGCTACCTTACTGCTAACATTAGCCCCCTGACACCTTCTATTTACTCACGGGTATTTAGAGTGATCATTACAGTTACGCGTTAAAGTTCGGTTAACCGAAGGCGTTTTATCTCGATAAATAAACGATATAGTGACAAGCGATAGAGGGGTCCAGGGTAAATGCGGATCCGAAAGGAAAAAGCGACATAAACTTATATCTAAAAAAGTAACGGCCTATATAACCGGTATAATAAAAACTCTCTACACCCGAACGATATTACAAAACCAAGTAAATTAATTAACCAACTCAAAAAAGGCGGGGGTAAAAACTGGTTGATAACTCGAAACATCCCCCTAACGTTTATGTGTAGAGGACAAGATATAATTTTTATCCTTTATCGTAATAACCAATTAACGTAAAAAAATTTTTAAATCGAATAAAACCGTAAATTAATTTATCTTTTAAATACATTACGAACAAAAGTTAATTAATGATCTTTCTTTTATAAAGCTTTTTTTAGAAACTTACCTTATTATAAACCTTCTGGTATACGCGATACCCTTATATACTATAAACTCAAAAGTAAAACAAAAGAACATTAAAGTTTAAAGACCGGTTGATACACGATACATAAACATCCTTAGCCTATAACGGAAAAAGTTTATTCTTATCCTTACTATCTCCGAGGATAAAAAGATCTCTTATAATGTAAAGGGGTTATAACAGGTAATTAGTAAAAAGGTATTAGTATGTTATAAGGTAATATACCTTATGAGGAGGCTTGTTGCCCTCTTCGGCGGCGCTGACGATAACGTAACCGAGGTTAAAACCGTTAAATACGTCGGTTACAATAATAAGATAAAACAAAAAGTAGAAATATATAACTTTAAATAGGCAAATAACTTATATAAAAAAATGAAAAAAGTATAAAGGGGTAATTAGCAAAAGGGGGGGCGATAATGTAAAAGATAAAAAGAGGAAGTTTTAAAACTTATATAGGGGCGTCTGTATTTATAGGAATTAGTGAATTGGATTCGGCAAAAGTTACGTGTTATATAGGGCGCGTTACTCGATACTAAAAGTAAAAACGTTACTTTACACAATACGTTAACAAACGCCTGATATAATGCCGGCGATGAAAATAATGCCTTACATAACGCGTTACAATATGTTAACGGGTACGTTATATGGTTCTGGCGGTAAAAAAAAATACCTTATATAGCGCGTTAACAGGTGAGTTATACTTCGCCGGCAATAAAGGGACGGCCTTATACTACTTGTTAACGGATAAATTATACGGCGCCGACGATATAAGGTAAACAGGCCGAAACGTTATATGATATATTAAACATCATGTTATCAGTTTACGTTTGATCCGCGTATTAAGCGAGTAGGGCCCGCGTCTAGTGTTTATCTAAAAAGGCGCTGCAGCTCTTACAACATCCGGGGAGGAGGGAGTATATTATAGACTTAGGCCATTAGCAATTAAGCCTATAGGTTACGTAACTATATACGTAACGGGATGGGCCTGGACCTAGCTCGGACACGGACTGGGTATAAGTCAGACACGGCCCGTATACGGACAGGGCATAGTCCGTACACGGCACGTATAAGGGCACTTAACGGGCTAGGCATTGGATCTACCCAAGGTCCCTACACGTTAGGTCATGGTAGCCTCTTCTAGTCTTCTTCTGCATCTCAATAGTAAATCCCATTTGGCACCTACTTGGCATACCATCGTAGGTCGAACTATAACAATTATCGATAAAAGAATAAACTAGGACAATCTGTAGGAGTGCGTAATTTAAAGCCATATAAGTATTCGTAAGAAAAAGTGTAAATAACACGAAAATAAGCGTCATTAATATTTCATTAGAGAGTACAAATAAAGTTAGACCACATTCATTTCGGATATTTAACGATGTAATAATATAATGAAATTTCGACAACTTAGCTTTCTTTTAATTTGTTAATTATAATGAGAATAATAGGCGGTTAATAGGCGAAGTTTAGCGTAAAATGTTTTAATGCAGCTTATTAAAAACAGAAAAAACCTTGATATCTCGGTTGAAAATAATTTCTCTAGAGTCAACCTAATCCGATAATAATTAGCAACGACATAAGATTTACGCGTAATATAGTATGATATAAATAATATATTCAGGTAATGAAAAGTAAGTTTTAAGTTTTTTACGAATGATTGATATAATAACGTCAAAATTTGAATAATATAACAATGAATAATGGGTGATAATCGATGATTTTCATGGCAAGATAGTAATGAAATCTACGTAAATGGTACATATGGAGTTTTTTGACGTCTAAATTAGCTAAAAGAGTTTAATAAACTTTTGAATTTCGTTACACAATTCATTATAGCAGGAGTATTAACAATAATATTCTTTTTATAATTTTCTGTTGATACTTAAAGTGTAAGATATTTAATGAAGTTATTATATGTTTTTTCTCAAAATGATATTTGTTGTTATAGGTAGTATAAAGTAAAATTTAGACGAGTTTAATAGGAATGACGAGTTTTTTCTAGCTATTTGTATCGCGATTGTAAAGGAGGCGGTTAACCAAACGGAAAAGATAACTATTCTTGGAATCATTGATAATTACCTTGTTGACCAAACCTTAAGTAAAGTCTATTATAATTACATGCCAGATAGCTTCTTCCTTGTATACAGATTAGAAGCTGAGGCCCATGTCCTCGGGAAAGATAGCTTTTCTGAGAAACAAATCTTCTTAACCGTAGGCATCGGGAGTCGCAATAAGAAATCTGAAAACAAATTAAGTATTCGAGGGAGATGGACGATGTCCGGATTATATGAGTACACGTAAATTTCAATATTAATAAGAATCTAGTTTACTCGATTCATAAAAGATGTATTTAATAAAGTTTTGTTAACAATATCTATAGTAAATTGATAATTTGTGCAAACGAGAAGTTGGTAATGATTTAGAACCAAATTGATTTTAAGACGCTTAAATGTTCAAAAGAGGCAGGTTATCCCATATTTCAAAAGTTCAAAAGTTAGTTTTACTATGGTAAAATATTTATTCGGAAACATAATGGGCTAAATAATAACGATGGGTATTAGAATAGTAGTAATTATAGTGCAGTAGGTCAACTTCACTTACCATAAAGTTGACTATACTGACTGCAATTTGAGTGTATTGTTTGTGGCCTACTATATTGGCTGCAAGTCAAGTACAGTTTGCGACTACTTTATACTTTATAATGGGCTAAGCAATTATCTATACAAATTACTGTATAGACTGACTAGCAGTCTGCCAAGTCTAGAAAAAGACATCTACCACTTGACCACATAATACTACTGTTACATCGATTAATTGAATCGAAAATGCTGTAATATCTAAAGCCCTATCAATACTAATCAGTGTTTATTAGGTTAAGCATGGATAAGCTAGGTATACGAAGAAGATACTTTCTGGTTACGCTTTACGTTAAACGACGGCTAGGATAAAGAAAAGATTTTTGCGAAGGGCCTTCATTACTATGTTAGTCTTAACGGAAATAAGTAATAAAGACCTTTTGGGATGCGCTAGTCTTTACCGTAGTTTAGAGCTAACGGCGGTGTTGTTATCAAAATCACAAAAAAAATCTTCACTAGATCTTTTTAAAGAGTGTTGAGATTAACTACTACAAGTTTTAAACTCCAAGTTGGAAAACGGTTAAGTTAGTATTATTAAGGGTGTTACTACTACGAAAACAACTAAGTCACAAACTAAATAATAATAATAAACGACCTTCGAGACTACCTTTCACACTCAACCTTTACCTCTACTTTAATTTTTTTTTTCTCTTCCCCCATGCTAAGTCAATCGTCAAAATAGCTGTTTTAAGCAAAAAACACCGAAAACCGCCAAGTTTCGCTAAGAAAGACACGTTGCGCGACTTCACGTTAAATTACTAAGTCTCTATACCCCAAATCACCATGTTCCTCACCCAACAAATTCTACCCAAGTCAAAACCCCAAAGATAGAATATATCCAAGGATTATAAAACGGGATTAAATCCCTCGGATCCATTTTTGAAAAGTCATACGATAAATAAATTTAGGGGTTAAGTGTTGATAAAGACTTAACCTAAAGGCACTTGATTAACTTCGTCCCTTATTTTATTATTAAGTATAATAGCAGCAAAGAATTTAACCGCAGCGACCGCAACTTTTGTAAGTATTGTAAGTTTTTCGACGACTGAATTATTAAAATGTGGAAAAATATTGAAAAGAGTGTTAAGTTCAACTTAAATGTAAAATTCTAACGCCAAGGGGTATAAGTGTTAGAAAATAGATTTATCAGTCTAGCTAAAGCTTTTTTCGAGTTGGCTCAACTTAAAAAATATTTTTAAGTCATACGCACTAAAGGACAGGGTATTGAAAGACCTTAATGCCGTTATATGAGTTTTAGAAGACCTTCTCTTTACCTTTAACTAAGTTAAGCATTTTTACATGCTAATAATAAAAAACCTGTTAACTTGTTCTGCAGCCTAATATATTTATGTGATAATGCAAAATAAGTTTTAAGCGGAGGTAAAACGTGTGAAACAACAGCTGCAAATGCGGTTAAATATATTAATGACGGCGATATAAGGTTAATAAAATAAAATCATCAAGTCCCTTAAAACCAACCCTACAACCAAGCTTTTATTACCCAGTAACCTTTTACTTAAAATCGTCAAGTCCCCTATAAAAAACTTCCCACGGTACATATAACTACACGCGTAATCCTACTATAGATTTTACTATATGACTTTACTTTTTGAGCCAGGCGAATAACAATTACCCTCAACATTGCAACAGGGAGACTTTAAGTTTCAAACTATTAGGAAACACTAATAAAAATAAGGACAACTATTGCGATCCTTCCTCAAAACCTATCGAAATAGTTTATAGTTATTACAAGATTTTTACGGATTTCGCCAAATTTGAAAATGATATAAAAAAGTATAATAAAAAGTATTATAACTTTTTTAATACAAATAAAATCCCTTTTTTTAATATTTATAAATAAAGAAAAAAAAATTCCTCTTAATTTTCATTTATTCCTTCTTAAAATCCTTATCTGGTACACTAAAAACTACTATCTATATTTTATAATACGAGTAATAACCTTTTGTGAAATTTATAAAAGTATAAAAAGCTACTTTGAATACAATGTTTACCTTACGTAATATCATACGGATTAGGTGACTACGAAGTTGATTACAATAATAGCAAAGAAAAAAGAGGATAAAATATCTATAGATGTGCTAAATCAGATATTTAACAAGCTTATGTTATGCTAGCAGGTAATAGGAAAATATTATGCTAGCGAAGCCACATTTCGTAAATAGGCATGGGCAGCTATTACGAGCGTTAACGAATTCGAATACACCTTATAACACCCAGATATCATCTGTGAAGGCTTATTCAACTAGTTGCGCTTTTCATTTGCAACCGTAATTACGCTTTAAACAAATTCGCTTAGTACTTACCCATAAGCTAATAATTTCCGCGATATAAATGAAAAAGACCGCAAGATAATTAATTACATCGATCGCAAATACGGCTATAAACGACCTTGATATTTGAAATCAAGTTTAAAAGCTTCGGATTGAAAACCTCAGCTACATTAACATTAACGAAGATAAAAATTAAACAAACCTATTAACCGCAAAACTATCGTCGTAATAATAATAAAAGATATTAAACTCATGGTAAATCCGGCTCTTAACTAATTCTCTTCAATTTTCCAAACATTATAATAAACAGGTGATATACCACATTTAATACCTTACTGATCTTGGGTAAAATGACTTAAACTATATAATAAACTTGAAGAATAAAATAAAATTTACAGCGACTATACTTTTAAATACATTAAGTAATATAAACATATTATTTCTACCGCGGCCTAATAACTAATAGATTACGCCTTCTTATATTACTTAAGTATAGAAAACTCTTACTATTACACTAACTTAGCCTCAGAAACCTTGTATACCTATAGCCTTCGCGATTTTTACGCAAACTACACGTTTTAATGTATTATACCAAATACAGTAGTAACAAAATATTGAATAAAATACTATTCGTAATACGTGGTATGACGGAAGGAAAACACTATTATTGGCGAGATTGATCACCAAAATATTAGCAAGGTTCAAATCGGCTTTTGCTAAGGTAAGTTACCATCATCACTGGGGACAATGGTAATTGAGACTATTATTAACTTTATTACGTTCCATATACTTAATTCCCTTACCGATTTTTTTTATTTGCTTAAAGGATATAAAGACCCTTGGCGTTGTCATTTACGTTAACGTTAATAAGCTGATTAAAATGGACTAAATGTTTTCCCTTGTCTTTAAGTAGAGGCATTTGTGATTTTATTCATAAGGTCTAAAATTAACGATATTATACCTAATAAAGTTAAAGATACGATAATTACACCTGCTCTTTAACTATTCAGCAGTTAATAAGTTATATTAAGTCATAAGGTTTACAAGGTATAGATATTGTGGAATCTTTTGCTTTACAAACCATCAAAAAACTTTACTATTATCCATAAAAATATACCTAAGTCACTCGAAAATTTAAATTTACACTGAAAAAATATGAGGACTTTAATGATGAAATATTCATAAATGTGTTTTACTTGAATGAAAAACTTAATTCTCACATTGTTAACTCTGTAACCTTTTATTATAAAGCCAAGATTTCAAAATATTTATTTGTAAAAAATACATGGAAAACGCAGAAGATACTATAAATTGATACGTACTTAGGCGTGCATAACGTCTTCGTTTACGATATTGATAACAATCTTACAGCGGCGGACTTCTAGCCAAATGCTAAAATAATATGGATTTAATGTAAATAGGTACCTATCAAAGACTACTAAAGCATTAAAAAGATCGAAAAAACACCCGAAATATTTCGCCGAGCGTATGATATCTTTAAGTTGGAGATTGGAAGCTTCACAGACTATAAAACACGTCTTTCAATGGCAGTAAAAAGCTTAAAAAACATAAAAGGCTTTAACAACTTAATGAAAACATTGTTTGTTTTTAAAGTATACCTATATTTCACAAGTGCATCTCCTTCATTAATGAATACATCAAAAGGAGATATGGCCTACGGTAAGACATTAGGGAAACTATTAAAGGAATTGATACGGGTTCAGGTTAATGACGCTCTAAATATTAGAAACTACCCTACGATAATTAAGGTGTTTACTTTGACGTTATAGTGTAAATTTCTCGTGTGGCGGAAGCCATGCAAATGGGATATCTAATATAAGACATCAGGTATTGGTAACTTTAAACTAGTTCTTGAAATTGTTATCGGCTGCGCAATATTTCATATTACTCAAATTAAACCCTATATTGGGGCGACTAACGAGAAAGATCTTGAATTCAAGCGACTAAGTTAATAAGACCCTCCTTTATTTGTTGTTATTAATCTGATAAAACGTCTTCGGCACGAATGACTATCAAAGAAAAGGAACAATAAAGAGTATGAATGCAAATTAGGCTGTATCTATAATACTACTTAAGTGAGCAAGAAATAAAAAGATAAAAAAAACTTGGCATTAAAGCTTCAAGTATGAAACATTATCAAAACCACTGGTAAACCTTTTGAAAAGAATGACAAGGTCAATATTGATGGCTTCTTTACTCGAGATGTTGTATAATTTGTACCTAAAACCCACTTTAACCTCCAGGACCTAAATATCACAATCTTTAGGTAGAAAATTATATTGTGTTGCACTAGTTTTTAGCATAATACCTGAAAAGACCTGTTTTTTGTAACGATTAAAAATGGTAAACAGGTACGTAAGGCCAGAATCCTTGTCTTTATAACGGCGATAAGAGTCTTTACCCGTTAAGTGGTACAAAAAGGCGTGATAAACGAGTTATTACGTTGCTTTCGAACTGGTGTTAATATCTTCGTACTAGCCGATAGCCTTAGGCTTATTTTCCTCCTTTTAATCCTCTTTTACCTATAATTTTACTATGTGGTTGAAGTAATAGTTTCCGGAGGTAATAGCGTACTAGTATTAATATTATACCTATTATTTCTAATGTTTAACTCAAGAGTATCAAGTTAACTAGTAACCAAACTTATCACGAATCAATTTTTGTTATTATTTGGAGTAAACTGATGGTATTAGCTTAAAGATATTAAGTAAATATAATAATTTCCTTTATACTTATTTTAGCTACGTCTATAGATACTAGCCTTCCATTAAACGTCTTAACTAAGCCTTCCATTAACTGTATTAATCCGGCCTTTCGTATTTACAGTCGATATAATACGTGTAAAAAGGTTTTATTTGTAGTATTTAAAATTGAAGACTAGGGGTTACATACTAGTTGAACTCGGGACTTAAGTTATTACAGTTATTAAAAAGGAACGAAACTAGTTCAAAACACTTTACGGATGACTTTAAGGTACTATAAGGTGTATTAAAACTTGTTATAACTTTTAACTGCTTACCTAACCTAATAGTATTGTGTACCTTCGTTAGCATTCATATTATCCATTATTCATTAGCAAGATATTAGTCTAATAAGCATCCGATTAAGGAAGTCTATCTTATTTTCTGTCTCCTTTTTTTAATTGAATATATAAAAAAACTTCATAATGTTCCAATTTATGTGTTATTCAGCGAAATGAACATCGTGTTCAAGAGATATTTGATAACTATCATATATTTCTCGGAATAAGAAGTAATTCGTTAAATATTGAAAATGATTTTCTTCGAATTACCTGGAAAGAATATTGGAAAATAACGCCTTAAATCCTTGAAATTTAATGTTTATTTAGCGGAAATATTCAAAAACGGGCGTAAGTTAACATCGAGGAGGTTATACGGCTTTCCGTTATCCTTTTCCCTTCTTCCCCACATCTTACAAAATGTAATAATTACCGTATAATCCGTATCCACTTTGAGGATATGTTAGGGGGGAAAGGTAATGTATTAGTCGAATAGAACTTTTAGATCTCGATTAATAGCAGAGCTAGTGCTAGTAAATCAGGTAATTGTCTCTAACTGACTTTGAAGGGAAAAATTTAATGCTTATATTTATATTAAGCTCTCGTGTAAAGCCGTTATTTTCTTAACTTAGCCTTTAAAACAAAACGAACTATGGAGTTTGGAGGGGAAAATCTTAAGGGTTTCTGTCGCCGGGGACTTAATAATATTCATTTTAGTGTTAAAAGGTACATCGAAGTTTCTGCTCAATTAATTAGTGGACTTAAGAGCTTACCACATATAATTCAATCAATTTCGCACAATTAGTAATAATAACTCGTGAAACCCCTTATAAAGAATAGTACAAGGAATTTATCTAGCCTTAGGTGTAACTTTGGAAACACGTTTAAGGGCGTTAAAAGGTGTTAATGCCAATAATATCTTTGTCTTTATCTTTATTTATCTATGAAAGGTCCGAAACTTATTGTTATAATATATTCAATAAGTTATTATCCTTTCTGACTCTTATTAGTATTAAACTCTGATAGTTACATAAGTTCACCTTACACTTAACTTAGACTGGCCTGTTTATTTCCTTCTATATTTCCATACTATAGTCCCTCAAAAACTTGATGTAATCGTAAATAGAATCGATATAAAAGTATTAGTTGTAATATTCAACGTCGAAGATAAAATGTCCGATGTAGTTGGTGAAGTGATTGGGGGTAAAGTTTACTTTAATGTCTGTAAATCAGAACTTATTATCGTAATAATTCGCGAAAATGCTTTCCAAGGCTTCAATTGATTTTTTAATCGCGAGGTCGGTAATTTTAGTAATTTAACGGTGTTTCAAAGCCATTGTAACGAAAATTAAAGGGTGAAAAAGGAAAAAGTATGGTATAGAATAATAGGTCGTAAGTTTTCTGTTAAAGTTGGTATTTTAAAGGTTATAGGATTTAATTATGCTTACTTTAAACTTTGTAATAACAGTACCCGTAATAATAGTAACCATAATTGTATTAACTTAGCCATTTACCAAATTAACGACTTGATGATCTTTAAGACTTTCAGGTGGTCAATCTTAACACTTCTAAGACTATTCTAATAAATATTTCTTGATGTTTTCAATAGCAATACCATCGCTACTTTCCAAAACACTGTAAATAGCTAACGTACTTTCAAAATCTTCCTTTTTTCTCCCTGTAAACAGCAGGCGTAATGAAAGGATCCCTTCGCAAAATCCTTCCCTATACCTTACGCAATTGCAAAGTATAACTAGAAAACAGTTTCTTTTTCTACCTAACATATCTGTATTATACCTTATAAGTACTATTCAGTATTTGTAAGCCTGAATCGTTAAAACTTAATCTATTAGAACCTCTGTGGTCGAAATAATGGGTGCTGCATTGAAATTAGCTGTGGTTGATAAGTTGTAAGTTTTAAGTTTTAGAAGACCGCTTACCAGTTTGCATACTAATTTGTATGGTCAAATTCTTTAGCCTGGGATTCACTTTGAAGTGGGGATCTACAGTACTACACTTGCAGTCTGTCCCATAATCTGCAGTCAATTTTCAGGAAGTACAATCAATTAAGTATAAGTATAGTTAACTTGACTATATTGCATTTTGACTTCTATTTCAACAGAGGGGTTATTTAATTTTTTTCGTTAGTTTAATTTGAAGGCTATAATATCATAATTTTCTGGTCTAAAATCATTTACGAAGTTAAGTGTAAAACCTCGGACCGGCCGTATGAAAAATCATGACTTATTATTTAATGATACGGTAATGAAGGCAATGAATGTATTTTAGTTAATAACTTAGAATTTTGAAAATCAACTAATGTTTAATTGTCGAAGTTTCTGCTGATTTAACTGTTATTCTAAGAGGTAAGTTTATACTTAATAATTGTGATATAACGCAAGTTTATTCGTAATCTGTCATTAATTTTTAACAAATTATATTATCGAATTTTCTGAAAAGCTTAAAAGATTAGTTTCCGGCCTACACGGTTATACGTTACATTAAAACTTCATAAGGACTGACCGAAGAAGGTATGTATTGGTTTTTGATGTATTTAATACATTTTAAAAATAAGTTGAGTATAAAGAATTTAAGATTCGACCCGTATTTGTTCCTCAAGTAAGGCAAAGACTACAATATCGTAAGTATATAAGTTGATAATAAACTTTTTACTGGAAACATTGGGTTTGCAGCGGCGGAATATCGTGCTATCGGTTAGTCAAGTCTTCAAAGTATAAGTTAATCGAAACGTTAGTTACGGTTATATAACTTGACTTTAATAAATGATAAATCCGTATTTGTAGTATTGAAGCTAAAAACACCAACGGTACGTATATAAGCCTACACAAAAAAAGGGAAAGTTACGAGCTTTGCAACGATCTATAAGGCCGACGAGGTAAAATCACAATAATATTGAGAATAAAGAACCCGTGCGGTGAATATTGGTACATTATACTTACCAGTAGTATCATACGCTCTATCCATTGCAGTATAGACACAGGATTCATAAGACGAAGATTTTAACATGTTAAATAATATAATCGTGTTACAATTATTCAATTTATAACAAATTATTAACATGGATTAGGTGGACTTAATAACGGCGATGTTGATAATTATTATGGATGGATCATTTGCTATTAACATTGAATTTGTATTGTAAATAGGGTTCCTTATAATATTTGTTAACGAGAAAAGATTTTAAGAGAAGTTTTTGATTATCGGCAACCTTGTATATTTAATATTTTTCAAATAAAAGTGCATAATATGGAGTGTATTAGTATTAGGGGTATATAATGTAATTTAAAGTTTCAATATCGTTATAGTATTTAATGGCACGTTGAGAATTATTATCAAACATCTGGGATTACCTCTGATATTTGAAGTAGTGTGTATAAACTCTTGAAACCTTAATTAGTACTTATTAAAACTAGTTATAACTAATGATAAACGTTTAATGATAAACATAATAGCTTTAAATAAAGTATAAAAATCCAGGGAAATCAATGGATTTCAGTGAAACAACGGAAAAAATAACCCGGTAATATTATAACTAAGACTATGCCTAATAATATCCTAGAATGATTGGTGGATAGCAATATGCTGACCGTATGAATCGAAGGTTACGTAAACCGCTTGGTACCTGACGTTGAGAAATAGAGATAACCTGTTAAACTTAAGGATTACTAGGGTAATGGTGGCTGTGGAAATAGGTATAATTACTGGCAAAAGGTATGTAAGTAGAATAATGCATCATAAGCATAGGTTTGTAAAGAGAGACTTATGTACGGAATTTAAAGAACGATAGGTTTGGAAATATGAAACAAAAGGCCGTAATTAATATCATTTTGAATATGAATTAATAGGAATTGATAAGGGTTAGACTTGTAGATTAACAAGGGATTTAAGAGGTTGCGACCATTTGGTAGCTAGCTACGTTAACGCAAAGGTATAAAACAATAAGCCGCCAGTATTAGAATAATAGTCAAATGAATTACAGTTAGGTTAACTATACTGACCGTTATTTAATTATACTTCCTGCAAATTGACTGCAGTTTGTAGGATTAATAGTAAGTCAAGTACAATAGGAGCCCACTTCAAATTGAGACACAAGCCAAAACATTTGGTTATACAAATTAGTGTATAGACTGGCAAGCGATCTGCTGAACATATAACATGAAACTCAGAACCAATTTTAATGCCGAACCAGTCACATCGACTACCGTGATTCGAATAGACTACGTTGTAATGATAAAGGCCTAACAACCGTTTATAATATAAATTTAAACTAGATTGAATCATATCTTCATTATTTATATCGCAAACAACGACGTTTCCTTTTTACCGGATAAAAAGTTACCATACTCCCCTATCCCTTCGTATTGAAATTTGGAAATTTATTTCACAAAAACGTGGAATTACTTTTTTCCAACGATGGAAATTTCCGTTACGTCGGTATTTGGTATAAAAACTTGGAAATATATTTTCCAACTTTTGAAAAATGTAGATTTAAGCACTATATAAGCATTTAATATGTTGTTATCCCTTTTTGAACCGGCGTTATACGAAAAGAATGTATTCTATAGGCATATAGATACACGTTTCCCCGTGTTTTTATCTGAAACCGTTACGTAAAATTTATTTTCCTCCAAATCATTGTTCTTAGAAGTGTATTAGTATAAAAAGTGTTAAATACCTCTGTAATATCTTCGTAGTCAGTTACATAATCTGTAAAGATTTCCTGCGTCTAGTATTTAAGTGGTTAAACAGCTTAGAATTGTCATTTAACACAAATTAATTTGTATACTAGGTGGTTTATCGATTAACAACCGCCCTTATTGTATACGAAACACCGTAATCAGAGATCCGTAAACCCTTATTATATATTTACATGGGGTTATAGTGAATCTAATCTATATAAGAGTCTTTATACCTAGTATTCAAGGCGCTCGCATTGATATCCACGTTAATTACGGTTTGAAGAGCTTTTTTTTTAACCTCCGCCGTTTTAATATCCGTATTAGAAGATTGCATTAGATTTTTCATTTCTAGGAAACAAATTAAGTTTTTGATTTCAAAAGTAATATTTTTTTTAGTAGGATCCGCCTTTATCATTGATAGATTTCAATAATTATGATTTACTGTTATAAATGATGATCGAGAAAAACTTTATCGACGTATTGAGGCTTTTAGTAATGTTATAAGACCTGTGACAAATGATTCTAAATCTGTTTTTTCAGCTTAAAAACATTAGATGAAAATTTAAATTTCTACGGTAACTTTTTTCAATGACATTAATTAATAACTTATCACTTTTATTATTCGCTCAGAATATTACGTGGAATTTCCTTAAATTCATTAAAAAGATAGTTAAATGTATCTATAATGATTTATCGGTTTTCCAGAAATAAATTTTAATGTAATTCTATATAGTATCCTTACAATTTTTTACGCAACTCGTAATCAATTTCGATATTGAAATACGTTTTTGAACGATGAAAAAAAATTATATGCATCTTTTACTATATAAAGTAGTATATATATCACTTTTGAATTAAGCTAATGAAAATTCAGGCAGAATGATATAAAAATATAATGGTTCAATATATAACTGTTTACAGAAATTGAATAGGGTACGAATTTGATTATTAAAAAATGATACAATTTATCACTATAATTATTGATTTTATCCTACAATTTAGTGAATTCCTGAATATTTATAAAGTCGTTTTCAATAATAGGGAATTGATAAGGCGAAATGTTGCGGTATGAGTTATAATTAGAGATTATCGTTTTATAAAGTTCGTATAATATCTCAACACCTTTTATATTTCCTATGGAAACGCTATTTTCCTTGTTCAACACGTTTTTAAAGCTGTCAAAAAGGTAATATATCATAACTAGGGAATAGAAGTCTTCGAAAAAGCGAAATCCTCCATCGTTGCATGGTATCATCTATTCTTCTTTTCCAAAATGTTTACTATAACGGATAAGCTTTGAATGATACTAATTACTAACCTTAAAGATTATTTCTCCTTCTCTATAAATTTATTCTTTAAATTTATCAACCCTTTGCGAAACTCTGCTAATGTCGTCAAATATCTTACCTCTTAGATATATAAACTGCGTTTGCTTTATAATTTGTCCTATATATCTTCGATGAACTATTTCTTCCATTTCGACAACCAAAAACTTTCATGAAACCTACCTTTGAAAACCATTTTAGTCTCCTAATGAGGAATCCTATATAAGTATACTGTAACGACTAACGATTTTATGATACAACCGTTTTCCCCCAGCAGGTGTATTAATGTCTTACTCCGTAATTATATTCATAACATTTTCGACATTAGGTTGTATACCATACGACATAATTATAACATCCAATTCCAAAGCTCCTGCTGAAAATTATTAAATGCATCGAGTTCATAAGTATTTTCCTTACAATAATGAAAAATTACGTTTATAACATAAGTATTCACAATCTATAGATTTAGATCTTCTACCGATTTTTTTACTATATTATCCTACAAATTTGGACTAACAATTTTCAAAATACATGTGGGAAACTCTATATTTTTTAAAAAATGATTCATATTCTCGTTATCTATAACAAGGTTCGTCGTAGATCATATCATGATTATAATGACCCGGTTATGGTATGTAAGGTCCCAATTAGAATATATTATAGTAATGAAATTACTGTACAATTTGAAAAAGTTCCAGCAAAATAAAGTAAAATAAGTAAAAGTCTACCATATACAAATAAAAACCAAATGAAATGTAATTATGTGATTCAAATTAGACTTTAAACATTAGTAAGCATTGTACTAGTTAAGTGGTAAGTATCGATAAGGTCTCTGCTTATTTCACTTGAAGTAAAAGAGTAGAAGAATAATCTTTTGATTGGTATTGTAGTAAAAGAAATATAAGTTCCGGAAGAAGCATTCCAGAGAGTGCAAGCCACGGATGAGAGGTTATAAACCTCTCATTTGGGCAGTGGCCTTTTTGGCATACGGTCTGGAATACCCCTTTCAAACTGCTCCACGCATGATGAATTTTACGTCTTGCAAGATTGCAGCCTATAGCGTAACACGTTATCGTGCCCTCTGTAGGAGTGTATCTTGTTATATAGTGCACTTCCACTTGGCCTATATATATACTAGATGTAGAGGTATATAGTAATATCTATACAGGTAACTTTTCTTTCTTTTTTATGTTCTATACCCATAGCCTAGTAGCAAAATTATAGTTAGAACGATTTCGTATAAGTAGCCTTGTAATAAAAATGAGGTTACGGTACTAATTGTAGAGGTTTAAATCAACAGTTTCCGTAGTGACAATATGGTTACAGTACCGATTACAAGGGTTCGAATCAGTAATTCCTGGATGCGGTAGTATACACAAGTTCGAATTAATAATTCCTAGCCGCGGTAATAGTTGTAGTAATGTGTAATAGGCTATTGCCTGGCTAGTATTACCAGGGATTCAACCCTGGTAGTTCTACACGCTCCTGAGATGCTACAAAGTAGGAAGGAAGCCGCTTAGAGACACGCTTCCACACGTCATATGACTGAGGAGAGGATTGTACCATCTTAACTTCATAGCCGCTCCCTATCAGGGACTCTTTTCCCCTTCTTTTTTATCAAAATTTATAAATAGAACCCGACTATCTTAAGCGATAACTCCGGCTTTAGTCCCTTTACATATAAACTTCGATCTTTTTCCAATAGTATTTTGGCTATTTTTTGATGGCTATAACTTAGGGTTATATTTGTATCCTCCGACCTATCAAATTTAAACCCATATATTTTGAAACACTTATTTGACGCATACATTAAAGAGTAGCTTTAAAACTCTTTTATAGACTAATACGATTAACTTATGGCTTAATATAAACATTTTACTAACACCTTACGTATAAAACTTCTTAAATGAAATTAAGCTGTTCGAAAATACTATTTATACCTAAAATAACTAGATATCAACGTATTGAACGTTTTAACGAATATAATTCGATAGTTCGAAACTGCCGGTATACCTACGTCCTCGATTTAACTTCCCCCTTAAAACGTTTTTCCCACGTATATCACGAATTACGTTACTGTTATACCGCTCTTTACCAGGAACCGCATTAACTTTTTAAATAATAACGATTTAAATTCCTTTAACTATGATTACGATATTAATGCCCTTTTCGATAGACGTTAACGATTTAAACATAAACCTTGTAACTAACCAATTAAGTTTTTCGGTATGAAATTACGATTTCCGGTATAAAAAGTTATAATAATACGTAAATTACATCGAAAGAGGAAATTTATCAGCATAAAAAAATTACTTTTACATTATGTTTGAATAGTTAAAAGACCCTGCAAAAATTACTATAAAAAGTTATTTCGTCCGTAAAGGCGACAGCGGTATTAACGACCCCAAGGCCTTTATAATTATACTTAGCGCTTATTATTACGATGTTAACGTAGTTAAAAAAGTTATTATTCGGTTTACAAATATAAAATAAAAAGCTTGTAAACGATTTTACGTATATTTTAACGTTTGGAGAACCTTATTGACGAAAGTTAACGGTATAACCTAAAAATCCGCCACTCGATTCACTGTCTTGAAAAAAGCGATTAATAATATACTTACTAATACGTTACTTCCCTTCGATACACCGACAAATAATAATAAATGGATCGCTTACGTTTAACTTATCGATGTGCGCCTTTATAATTTTCGTATGCGTTACGAAGGTATTGGTATTATTATTATCTGGCGCGTTTCCTGTGATGAAAATAACGGTAGCGACGCGCCTATTTGAGATAGGTAAGGCGATATTATTATAATTAGCGTAAGAGCCTTTCGAGCCGCTTTTAAACGGCGCGCCACCTAGGTTAACTACGCGAAACTCTTCCACTGTAAGGACCTCAGGTTATATTTACATTACGATGCGAACAGTTATAATATCTGTACCTATTCATTAGACCTGGCGTAACGCTCGAGCGGATTAAACGTTAAAACCGTTATAGGAATTTATTTTATTTCGGCTGAAAACCTTATTGATCTCGAAAAGAGAGAAGCGTAACTCCTATATATAATCCGTATAAAAGTTAACAAAACTTTAATTAGACCCGATAACTCCGATTTGACTTTGGTATAACTCCTTTTTTATAATGAATTTACTTCATAATTTTATTTGTTTTATTCATGTTTTGATAATTATTAGTTATAAATATTATACCTTTACAAGTAAATATTTTACTAATCGTTTAAATTTATCGCGTTTTCCTTTTTCCCTACGATTACTTGGCGAAGCTATATTCTATATACCCGGTTCTTAATTACGATTTATTTGCTTGATAACCTTTTTAAAATTCGATTTCGATAAATACTGTTATCGAATATAAACTTATATCGTCCTTTTTTATAATACGACGTTATTTCAAGTAAATCTTAAATAAAATATTTAGCAAATTATCTACGAAGCTACGAAGTATATATTACTCTTAAGACGAGCCGGTAATTACCACGGTTAAAAACAGGGGTTTACGCCCGTTTGAAAAGTATTAAAAAGGGTCAGCACCGTAATATTTTACGTAATCCTACGATAAGCCCATAAAAATCGAACATTTACTACGTAACTCGCCGCTGTTTCCCTCAAAAATATTAATAAGGTATTTACTTCGAAACTACTCGTTTTCGTTTACGATAAACTTTCCGATAACCTTAAAGAATTCGCCCCCTAATTCCATAAATATTTTAATAATAAGCTATCCCCTTACCGTTTTAAAGCGGATCACGAAATCGTTTTTCTTATTAATAACCAATTCCAACCTTTAGAAATACTGAAAAGCCTTTTAAAAGATATTTAGCGTAAAAAACTCCTTGTATTACATAGGACGTGAATTGAATTATTTAATTAAGAATATATTAGAATAAGTAGCTTTTCAACGTGCGCCTTAGTACTTTTCGTTAAGAAATTTAAAGGAAGGTTACGATATTATATTGATTACTACCGGATTAATCATATTATAAAAGCAAATAGTTACCAGTCTCCTTTTATAGAAAAACCCTTGGCAAATATTTCCTAAATTCAATATTAAAGCTGCTTTTTACAAACTTCGTATTCAGGAGGAAAACGAATAAAAATCCGTATTTAGCATATGTTTCGGAATTTTAAAATAACTTATTATTCTTTTTGGCTTTTTTAGCATCTCCTTCATCTTTCAAAGATATATTAATAATTCGTTACACTCTTTTCTTAATATTTTCTGTTTCGTTCTTTTTGACGATATCCTCGTTCATTTTAACAGTATTTTCGACGATTATATAATTCAGGTGAAACAAATCTTCAACTTTTTTAATATTGCGAAACTTAACTTCAATATTTTCAAATACGAGTTCGGTATTTGAAAAACCAAGAACCTAAAATTTGGTATCGAAGTTAACGTCAGTATACGTATAAACCTAAAAAAATTACACATTATCCGTAAATAAACGATTTTTACGACTATTTTAAAAGTATGCGGCTGTTTCAATTTCGTAAATTTTTATCGTTATTTCATTTTCGATTATTCGAAGATTATTAAACTATTATTTCGGCTAACCTATAAAGGTACTTTATTTAGTTAAGGGCCTAAAAAGACCTATTTTCAAATGGCTTAAGTTCAACTTTTTTCCGAACCTATATTTGTCTAATAGGATCTTAACCGTGACACCTTTTTCGAAGTCGACAATTTCAACTAGGCCCTAAAAGGCTATCTTTTTTGAATACAACCACTATGATAACCTACGACTAGGAACATATTACTCCCGTTACTTATCTAGCATTAAATATACCTATGAAATCTACGATGAGAAGCTACTCGGAATTATAAGCTAATTAAAAGTATAAAATACGAAGCTCCGAAGTACAGTGCACCCGTTGACGATCTTAACGGACCATAAAAACTTAAAATATTTGATATTTATATGGCGGCTTTTCGAATGATAAGTCCGCTAGTTTAAATTCCTTTCGCAATTCCGCTTCCTATTAGTATATAATAATAAAAATTATACTCGTCTCGATACATTATTACGACAAAACTAAAACATTTTTAAAAGCCTTTTGTATTTACGTTATTTAGGCCCAAAACTTTAATTATTACACCCCGAATAGTTTGTTTTGAGTCTCTTTCGTATACGTACGTTTTTCGGTTAATTGTCGCCGGCGAATTAATTTTGGAAAGCCGTAAACTTTGTACTTACGTCGACTTTTAACGTTATGATAATACCGTTATTACACGCGACATTACCTACCACTAACTAATACCTACGGTACGTATAAACAACCGATATTTTCTAATAGATATCCGTATTGACAATAACTATACGTTAAAGTTTTTAATTTCGAAATTTTTGAAAAACGACGACAAATTTTACGATTTCGTAATCGTATTTAAATATCTGTTTACAAGCTACTTATTACCGTATTAATTTAAGTTACCTACGATTTACTTTTTAGAGGTTACCTAAGCCGCGATATTACTACCGCTATTTTTTTCAAACCCTATTTTTTACTCGGCTTATATTATACGATCCGTCGCTTTTTCCGTAATTACAACGTTTATAACTGTATAACCTATCAGAAACACCTTTAAAAAAGGCCTTTTAAACCCCTTTTAATTTCCGAACGGCTTTAAAACATACTTTTTATCGACTTTATAATTGACTTTCCTTAAAAATACGTTAGTAACCCATATTAGCTAATAGTTATTATAAACCGCCTAAATAAAGTTATTACCCTTAGGGCTGTAATTAATATCAACACCGAGGCTTATACGAAAAGGATTTTAAATTACTATTAACGATTTTATGGTTTTCCGTGTACGTTTATCAACAACCGTAATTCTAATTGGACTAATAGGTTATAAAAACGACTCTACAACCAAACTAAGGTGAAATAACGTATATAAATTACCTTTTACCCTAAAACTGATAATGATACCAAATACGTAAATTAGGAAATCCTTAAGTATTTACGTCTATTCGTCATTTACACGTAACTCGATTGAAGTTGTTTATTATACGATTATTGATTCATACTAAATAATAAAAATACAATTATTATCGGTATTGATCCGTTTTTATAACCTATAATTATTACGTTGATTTTATATAACTGGTATAACGTTTTTTCTTTTCGGTTACAACATTACGCGTAAGGGTTAAAAACTTTATTTAATGGATTCGCGAAGTTATGAAATTTACATAAGTCGTAATAATAGTTAAATAATGACGTATAAAAAAGATGTTAATAAGTGAAGTTTCCTTTTAAAACGTTTTCGAGTCGACGATGACGTTGAGATTTTTTGAAAAATTATGAATGAAAACTAATTTTTAGAAAAGTTAAATTAACTGTACGATAAATATCAAGTAACGCGTGTAATCGACTCCTAAGTTACTAAACTTGATATACCAGACGGAAAGTATCCCCGATTTTATGTAAATTAACTCGTCTGAACCTTTTTCAATTCGATTTGAAACTAGTAAACTCGAGACTTTTAACTGTGAAGTATGATTATTAAAAACTACGACGGTAAGGTGAAACCAAAATACCAAATCGAAAGTATATTATAAACCCATAACAAACCCTAAGTCGAGTATACCCGATTTTATTACTTACTGAAACGAAAAGTTTTAGTTAAATTAATAGATTATATATATCCAACGTAAAAGCTGCTTTTAAACTTTTTGATACCGTAATATTGAATACATTCGAAACGCGTTATAAATCAGCTAAATATCACTATAGGTATTTATATCTAACCCGTAAACAGGTATAATTTTACACTCTATTTTACGAAATGAAGAAACGTATAAGCCGCTAATGAACGGATGTTAAATAAATGTATTAATATCAATAAAAACGAAGAATGAACGATTACGACCGGGTCTATTTAAGTATATCCTCGAAATACTGATCTAAATTTTAAACTAGTATTTTCTTACCCATTTTAATAAGTTAGCTTAGTTTGATATTTATAAGACTTAACTTAGTATTAACAAGTTTCGAAACCTTAATAAACTTTTATATCATTTTTCATAACGTTCCCTAGCTACTTATTAACAGCGTCCTCCACGTTTTTACCTAGCTACGAAAAACTTAAGTATTACGTTCCTTGTTTATTAGTTATACAGCCTGTAGGGCTTCAGACCCTACGGAAGTAATGGGGATAAAACCCGCCCCACCTTGGGTATTAACTTTATGTTACGTAAAGCGACATATTTTTATAACCTTTTTTACGGAGATCACTCAAGTCTATACGCTTTTCAACCGCTCGTTAAAACTTATAAAACATCTTATAAAACGTAGATTTACCTCGGTACTAAAAATCGAGTGCCAGGCACACTTTAAATAACTCTTTAACAACTTCACTTATATTTGGATTCAGATTTAACGGCGTATAAATATAACTAAAACTATAACCTATAACCCTAAAGAAACAAAGGAGACACCGGACGCCGATATTTAACCTTTTATTTGCAGCTCCCTCGTATCTATTAGAACCACTAATCCTTAGTCTCTTAGCAGAAATTTCCAAGGTTATATACTATTTTGTAAATATATTCGAAATATGTTTATTTTAGAGTCCTACCGGAGTATATATCCATAACCCGTAACGCGAGGAACTTTATATTCGTTAATAAGAACCAAATAACTTCGAATTATATAACACACATTTGTAATAAATTTATCCACTTGAATAAAGAGTTAGGGATTAATAGTAACGATATAAAGAGGGTATAAGGCTAAGATAATAACGGTAAAACTAAAAGTACTAATATTATAAAATAAATATTATACTAAAGGCTAAAGGTACTAATACTATACGAAAAAGGTAAAGGTTAAAAAGCGAGGGAAATTTTATTTTAAAAACTGAGAATCTAGGAACTATTTATGAAGGGGAGAGGCGTTAAAGCACCTTTTACATAACGTTCAGCTTAAAACCTTTTACACGGAACCGTAACATTCGGGAAGGCGCGCTTACCTTCCTTATACTTACGATGTTATACATAACAACACAAAACAAAAAAAAAAAGGAAAAAAAAAAGGGGGGGGGTGTTTTTAGGGGTGATATTACAGACTAGTTCTTGGCTAGTATTACTAAGGATCCAACCCTGGTAATTCTACACGCTCCTGCAATGCTCTAAAGCAGGTAAAAAGCCTTTTAGAGACACGCTTCCATACGTCACATAACTGGGGAAAGGGTTACACCATCTTAGCTCTATAACCGCTCCCTAGCAGGGACTTCTCTTCCCTTCTTCTTCATCGAGGTTTATAGACAGAATCCGACCACCTTGAATGATAGCTCCAGACTTAGTCCCTTTAAATAAGGTCCTAGTTAATGTAGTTAATTGGTAATGACATAGTTATTAAAAGCGTTTTCCATTATTTCCGACAGGGATATAATTATGTAGATGTTATAAGAGTACTTAAGTAGGGTTGATTACGCCGTTATATATGTTAAATTAATATAAAAAGATATATAGCTATCGGTTTAGGTAAAAATTTCCTTTTTTTCCCCTAAAAAACGAGTACCTATTGTTAATATAAGTCTTTAATCCAATTTAACTTAACCTCTATTTCAATTAAACAATTGAAACCGTTTTAATAGGTAAGTTATTTAACTAATACCCATATATTAACCTTGCCCTCAAATCGATACCGCGTAAATCCTGGTCTGCCAGGCGCTCTTTAGCGCGGAAACGCCACCGCGCCGCCGTCACCTCCGCTGTAGCCGCTACCACTACCTTCGCTAGTAGCCTACCCTTATCGAACATAATATTATTCATAACTGCCTTCGCTCCTGCCTTATCATTCTCCGTCGACACTGTCTCCCTGGCCTCTTTTTCCTCTGCCTCCACCGCCTCCCTTTTAATCTCCTCCTCCTTCGTTGCCACCGCCCCTTTTCCGGCCCCACCATCTCCCGCTGCCGCCGTTACACCAGCCTTTCCAACCTCCGCCACCGACGCTTCCCCGTTTTCTGTCGTCGCCGTTATCCCCCCTTTCCCCCTTTTCTCCTCCCACTTTCTTTTAAGCTTTCCAGGGGAAAAACGGAGAGCTTTTAAAGTTATAAACCTTACCTTTTATCCGCGGATAAAAAGCCTTTTATCTACAAAAGCCCCTCGATCCCGTAAGCGTAACTTTACAAAACTTCTCCGCAATTTGTATTACCTTAAATCCATCCGATTATTTATTTTTAATATTTTTATAGACGAGGAGTACAAGGCGAACCTACTTCATCGCCCAAATCTTTGTATTTTTAAGGTGCGTCGTGAAACCTTTTTAACGCGTAGAACGTTAAAACGACGTACCCGGATCTGTAACACTGGGCCGCTAATGGATACGCCGTATGTGCCGCATATCGCGTTTACGACTACGGATAAATCCATTGGAGATTACCATAAAAATAGGAGTTATTTGGCTCGCTGTTACCGCTACAAAAGGATTAGAAACAAATACGCCACTATTACGTTGGTTTTAGGGCCGTAGGCTGAGTACGTGTTACGAGCACTCCGGCTTCAAGGTAAGTTTAAGCTACTTTATAAAAACATTCTTTATGAAAAAAAATTACATAAGCTGTTTCGCAAAATACCTACAGTCGTAAATAACTAAAATAAACCGATATTAATTAATAATAGGCGTCAACCGGTGGACCAAGGAGTGGTCAGCTTTTATTAATGCTTGAAAACGGGGTCTACGTATATATTACCTAGGTGAGTTTGACGATGTTGTCGTGTATCGTCATAAAAAGGGTAAAAACCCCCTTACGCCTTTGCCTAAGGATATACGATCCAAGGTACAAGGATATATCCTGTTTAGCGCCGATAACGTCGATGGCGATAATAATAGTAACGCCATTATAAAGGGAAATGGCGGCGGAAAGGATAGTAGGGATGCGACAGCGTTTCCCTCTCCCTTTTCTTTTAACAATGATTAGATTCCCTTTATGGTTGAGCCAGCGCACTTGACTATATTAATGTTATTGCTTTCCTTGAAAATAATAGTTTATAAGTGATAAATATGACTTGAAGTATATGAAACAAACGGAGGCAATATATTAGAAGCAGAGCGATATCGTAGATCAAAATAAACAGGAGAAAATAGTGAAATACCCAGTAAGGCTAGAACTCTTGGGAAAATATATAATAGTATATTAGGGACGGCGCGAAATAATGGATTCAAGTAGAAAAAAAATGGAAATTCGGCAGTGTAGAAGTATGTAAAACAACATGTAATCGAATATTAAGAGTGACGCGAAATAGTAGAGTTAAATAGAGGTAATTTCGTAAGGCCAGTGTAAACGAAACTTGTTTACCGTGGTACAAATCGGGGAACGATGTAAATAACGGATATCGGACCGCTTGAAATCGGCGAAAGTGATAAAATATAATATTAGGGCCGTAAAACCTTTTTAATAACCCTAACAAATAGTATACTTATCGATATTAATATTTTTAATATTCCGTTCGGGGTGACTTTGGTTCTTATATCTGCTAAATTGTAGTTTCCATTAATTCATCTTTTTTTTTTCGATTTTCAGGCGTTTATATAACTTGCGTAATACTATAATAGCGATTATCAACCGTTTTTCATTTGTAATACACAGATTAACCAAATATTTATAAAACGAAAGATAATGAGTACATATAACAAGAAACATAGGGTGTAAATTAAAGTTAAAACAATTATCCAAACCTTTATTACCATAGTATTACCCGAATCGAAACCTTTAACTATATTATAGATTCTAAAGGCTAATAAGCTTCTATAAACCGTTAACACTTAGTGAAATTCTAATAAAAAATATTACTATAAAGCGTAAAACTGTTACGGGATAACGTTTCGTTACCAAAAACCAAAACAAAGTTTATTTACGAACCAAAATCGTTATTATTGGCAAAAAACCATTAGTAAGAACAAATTACTTTATAATACATATATTCAGCAACATAAATTGTAAACCCCGGTTTGAATTATGTATTTGTTATATAAAACGTTTGTTAAACGTTTTATATATATAGATTAATGGGGTGGTTTGATATTACGCAGCGACCGAAAAGTTAAATTCTGTTTCCGATTGTATTATAAAAGTAATTTAAACGCTACATACACGTTAACATTTATATTCGTCGGCCCGTTTTATGCTATGTAAAACGATTAAGGTAGTTTTGGTTAACTGCCTCTTTTATATAAAGACCAAAACACTGTTTCAAAAAGTAATGGTAACGCTATTGAAGTTAATTATTTAATCTTTTGTCAGGTACGTCTTGGGTTTCACCTTTAGGCCGGCCTCCAAAAAATTGCTCTCTTTAAATACGGAAACCAACGCGTCATATAACATTAATATATCGTCTATTTATATACCTATTAGTAAAAAGCCCTTCGAATGGGCTATTAACATTAATAAATACAGATCGAAGGTTAAGTTGGTTATCTCGAGCCGATTTTTGTAATGTTTTTGGTAAGTGTTATATTAATAAACACTAAATTTTACTAGATCTAAAAGTGGTTTTATAATGCGTAAAATCGTTTTATATAAATGGTGTTCCCTAAAATCTATAAGTATATCGGCGTTAATACGTCGTTAGAAATGCTTCTTAAACTAGGTACATACCTAAGTTATGTTACGGAGTTATATATATAGGCTATAGGGTGTATTAAGGAAGGTTACGAACATAAAAATTAAACGGTAGTTAACCCGTTGCAAAATAGGCGATTAGGTTATAATATTCTTTTTACTATCGTCGTTTTAACCTTTAAGAACCAGGAGGGTTTTTTCGTAAAAATTTTCGGTTTTATCTTTAATTTCGTAAACGAGGCGAATAGGAAAATTTATATAAACGCTGTGAATCGTTAGTTCGAACCGTTTAAAACGAAATACGCCTTATTTGATTAAAGTAAAAATTCCTATTTGGATAAATTATTCGAACGGGGTACTTAAAGCAGTAATAATACCATCATGGCGAAGTTTCAAGTTCAACTCGCAGTCTGCCATCTCCTTTTAAGTAATAAAACAGCTTATAGTAAAGGTTCCGGGGCGTTTCTTAGTTTTCGAGCCAGAAAAACGGTTTCGACAACGAGGTACTGGTAGGATTAGTACAAACAAGCCGTTTTGATTTGGTAGGAGCGGGTCGGAAGTATAATTCGGGGGGTGGGCTAAAACTAGGAGAGATTTAAATTCGTCGTTTTAAAAGGTATTTCGTCGGTAGTTTTATTCGAATACGGTTTTGGGCCGCTTTTATCTTATTTTCTTCTGTACCCCCGTACTATTATTTGATGAAACGAATTTGTACCGTTTGATACAATAACGAATACATCATGGCATTTTAACCAATTAATGTTTTAAATATTAATCCATCCGTCTTTAGTTCTCCAAACCAAAACCTTAAGGCACAATAATAAGACTATAATTTAAATTTCGCGTGGGCTATTTCTTATGACTAGCGCTCTGGACACGTTGTTTTTAACTCCGTAAGGAACGTAATGTTACCATGGCCTTTGCTATATAATTCGCCCCTTAAACCGTAGTTACTAATAATATAAAGTTTGTAAAGAGTTTTAGGTAAATACTAAAAATGAAAAGCGTGGAAATAAGCTTAATTGAACCGAAAGTGTTATTAATAACGTTAACCGCTATCTATAGGATTAATTACTTGATACTGGTACCCTTTGGCTTTTTAGATAACACCGTATATACTATCTTAAACGGCTTATAATACCGTTTACACTTACCAATACCTTATGATACTTTTATTAATATATATTTATATTTACTACCGGAAATCTTAACTTTGGAACGCCATTTAATAAATTCAAAAGCCGTGCTAACGTCGTAGGTAATCCAGTTCGAAAGCCGTAAATGGACGTTTAACCAGTAATTAACCAAAGCGTCCTAACAATTTATAACGGAAGCGGTTCGAATAAACTTAGTATCTTAAAATTATATTGTCGAATCGATAACGTAAAGTATCGGTTAACTATCTAAGTATTTAATATCAATAATTACTTTGTATTTAAAGTCTACGTCGTTTTAAAGGCGAAACTTAAACCGTCGTAAGGCCTATAAGTGTAATTGGTATTTATGGCAAAGCTTTTTAATAACTTTAATTGCGTCCTTTTTTATTTTCTTATAGCTTACGGTATGAAATAGTCGTTAAACGCGTTTTGTAACCGGTTTTTTGAAATGGCGATGCGAGATCCATAATTTCTATTACGTTAAAAAAAAAGCTTTAATTGTATTAACTTCGGAGAAAACCTGTTAAGAACCAGATTTAAGTTGGAAAAATACGGATATGCTATCCGAGGCACGGATAAACTGGTTGGTTATATTCTGGACCTTAATTTCGAGTCTATTTATATTAGCTAAAAAAAACAGGAATAATATTTCGGAGTTTATTACGTAAAGCCCAACTGGTACGAATCGCGTATTTATAACGACCGTTCTATATAAAAATGCTTTACCTTTACCAAATAAAACTTTTCAGTATTCTTCTATTCGGTTTAGCTAAAATTTTGGAAATTTCGATACGAGCACTTCGAATTATCGTTTTTCAGATGTTGAGATTTTAATAACACCGATATCAGGTACAATTCCCTGATAAAGACGGCCGTATTTTTCTAAAAGTGTGAATTATAACGTTATGTAGGCGTTAAACACTTTTTTCCCACAGTTTAGGCCTGTAATATGTAGGAAAGAGGTATCCTGTAGGTCTGTAAATATGCGTTAGGCGGTTTCTTCATTTTAAGCTAGTAAGTAAGTATTATTACCTTTAAAGTATTTTTACCTGGAGGTATATTCGCAAGGGTAGGCGTTAAGTCTATCATCTGTGCCATCGCATTCAACTACATATACTATGTAATTGGCTTTTATCCGGTTTTCAAATATATAATCGGCCTAAAACTGTCATTTAGACTGAATTTTCTCGTAAGCTAAATGGTTAGTAAACTAACAGCCGATTTTGTTATATACGATATAACGATTTTGAAAACCCGGGGGGCTTCGTATACCCTTTCGCAGGTATTGCTCTGGCCGCGGTGCGTTTCGCATATTTCTGAACGATTGTCTCTATCCCTTATTACTAGGGTTCCCTCTTTAATACCCGTACTTTAGGCGTTCGTTCTGATTTAAGTATACTTTGAATATTCGATGCAAAACATGGTTAATAATCTCGACGAGGTTTACTTTAGTAATTTAACCTTCGCATTTTGTTTTGTCGATTATAAATGCTAAATCAAAGCTTGCGTATCGGTGTATAAAGATTTTAAACAATATTTAAAAATTTGTATAAAGGGCTTTTAAGTCCTCTTCAAGGTTAAAAGATATATGGTTGAAATCCGGGTTCACGCGATATGATTTTATTACTACTTGGATAAACAGTCTATTACCTTTATATTCCGGTTTAAGGGCTACCTAGAACTTTCGGAACTAAGTTAATAGGACTATAAAAACCTCCTATAGGTTTTTATCGGCGTTTTCCTGTTGGGTTTTCACGGATTTATAAGTTATACTAGTCCAATCCTAATGGTAAAGTTTGTAGTTAATTTTTGTATTAAAGTGGGACTTCAAACGGTTGCAACATTTCGCAAATATATCCACCTACATGAAGTAATACATATACCATTCTTTAGCTTATCTTTACAGTATAATAAGTAATATAATATAAGATTAAAATAACTCGATATCCAGTCTTCTATATGTATTAAATATAATACGTATTTTATTATCAAGTATATCGTATGGTTTACCATTATAGTTTTTGTTCCTATCCCAAAGCTTGACGAAGTTGGTAAACTTTATAAGGTCTTCTTCATTAGTGGGAGAGTGGTGCGGTAAAAGGTTACGGTAAAAGTCGTAGTTGGTGGGTATTAGTACGTAGGGTACGTATTAGCGTTTTGCATCGTTCGTCGTTTCGTGAAGCTGGTTGTTTTCGGTATTTTGGCCGCTTCCGTTTTAGCTGAACAATGTGTCAATATTATTTGGAAAGTAGTTTAGTATTTGGTTTTGTTCAATAATGTGTGTTTGTATGGGGGTGTATTATACACGTATAGTGAATAATAATTGTAGCCGTTTTTTTTCTTCTTCGGGATTTGTATTCCTGATTTAAAGTACAAGTATAGTATTAGGTCATCCCACACCTCATATTCGTATATTTCGTGGTTTCGGATGCATATCCTCTACCACCTGGTTTTTATATTTTGTCGGATAACATCCTTTTACAAATTTTGTTCAATACACCTCTTTATCTTCCTAGTCTGACAAGTAATTAAATCGTGCTGTTTCGAATATAGCTTTTATAGGGTGTTTATTCCTATCTCCTGAGGTATTAATAACCCTACTGCGTAATTGAATTCGTAAGTCTTTGGCAATGGAGGGGTTTACTATTTGCTATATACCTAATGTTTAGTTTGAAAATCTTTTATAGAAATTATTTAAAGTATTAGTTTTTTGGGTTTTCTCCTTCTAGTATCGAAAATTAACGGTTAATATGTATGAATTTTCCGTATATGGGTCTAGTTCCTTAATTGGTATATCGATAGTGTTATTCTAAAAACCCAAGTCTATTTAGTACATTATAACCTTTCTAATTTCTTTATACTTGACTAAGAGGTTGAAGTAAGCGTTTACTGTCTCCGGTGTTATGATTGTTGAGACCATAGTTGTAAGTATTTTGGGGCGGTTAGTGATAGTTGTTCCTATACGTACCTGGTATATTAGAGTGGCGTAAATTTGTGGTTTTTTTCCGTGGTTAGATTTGGGTACGTTTATGTTTCAAAGTTTAGGGTGGTTCGTTTTACAAACGGAGAATACAAATTAAATCAAGAAAATAAAGCGATCTAAGTAGAGTTATTAGCGTTTATTAATATAAAGAAACTTTAAACGATACTTAACTAAGATATAACTATAAATAAATTAAGCGTTTAAAATTGGTTTTATTCACATTTAGTAATGTTACACCAACTAGGCGATAAGGAAAACTTGAATGTCGTAAAGACTAAACTGAGAATACATGGAGAAAATGTGGAAAGGCAAATAAGGTAAAGAAAATATAGATGTAGGGAGGTATATTATATGGTCTGGTATACAGGTTTTAGTCCGTATTTGGTAAACAGTCTAGCTTGTCCTATCGTAATCGCTCTTATTAAAACAAGCGGTTTGGTTGTTTCATTTATCGTCGCTCTGGATTTTTTAAACGGTTCGAATACTCTGTTTATAACCGCTCCTATATTTTGTAAACGGTTTGGCTGCGAGTTCAAATCGGATGGATCTCAACAAAGGGTTCCGAAACTTGGTGGATTTAGTTTACTTGGCCTGGTACGTAATAAAACGCTCACAGAAACATACCAGGGTACATCAAAACGTTGAATAAAAGATAATTGAGGCGTAATGGGGCTTTTAATAAATAAGACGCCAAAAAAGTGTTAATAATATCGTATTGCAGTTGTTCTTTCTAAAGTTACTTAATTTTTATAGTTTTTATATATATCTCATTATCATTCGTATAAAAACATAGTATTAAAGTACACATAATTAGGACCGCTATAGCATCCTATTATATGTATTTAACCTGTATTTGTCTCTTTTTCCTGGGTTATTTGTAGTCGACCGAGTCGACTACTAATTAGTCCCGGTAAGGTTTTTGCCTATTTCACGTAAAACAAATGAGTAAAAGAGTAATAGTTAGATTGGTATTGTAGTGAAAGATAGATAAGTGCCGGAAGAAGCATTCCAGAGAGTGCATGCCACGGATGAAAGATTATAAACCTCTCATTCGAGCAGTGGCCCTTTTTTCATGCGCTCTAGAATACCTCTTCCAGACCGCTCCATACATGATGCACTTTGCGCCTTGCAAGATTGCAGCCTGCAGTGTGACACGTTATCGTACCCTCTGTAGGAATGCACTTTGCAATACAGTGCACTACCACTTGGCCTACATATATACTAGCTGTAGAGATATATAGTAATATCCACAGTTAGTGAACTTAAACGTCGTAAATATTAATCTAAACAAACGCTGAATATCAAGGGGGTGGTGGTGGTTGGGAAGAGAGAGGGTGTTGTATGTAAGAGTGAATATATATGATATGAGTGTGTTGTATTGGGTTTGGAAGCTTCGGATGTCATTTTAGGCCCTTTTCAGTATTGTTATAAGCAATTTAAAAGCGGTTATAATCGCTTCAAAAATATACGTAAACGGCTCCGATACTGGTGTGGTATAGTAACTTTTGAAATTGGCCCCGATGAAGACATCTGAAACTTAATAACTTATGTAGCTGATACGTGATATAACGCTCTCTAACAAGTTCCCGGATATCGTTTAAAGTTCCAACCAAGTCCATGATAGCGTATCTAAGTTTCTAGTAGTTCAAGGCAACAACTGAGTAAATAATATCGTATTGAAGTGGTTCTTTTCAAAGCCACCAAGGGTTTTGGTTTTTTTTTCGCTCTCGCGTAATCATTATCAATCGTAATATTTTTCTATGAAAAAATTAGAACCGTTACAACCTTATGTTATAGGTGTTTTACTATGGTTCGTCTCTTTTTTCCTTAGCGATCCATATTCGAACGAGTTAACAATTAATTAATATCAGTTAAGTCTGTACATCAACGTATAAAAATGTTAATATAATATTTAAAAGTAATAATAAAGATAGATGCGAGAGTAAGAAGAAGCACCTGGAGAGTGCACGCCTTAAGTTAGAGCTCATGTACACTCACTTGAGCCGTAACCCCCTACTATGCATTCCACTTACCTACTCTCTCACGCTTGCTAACTATAGTAGCATCTACCTTGAATAGTAGTATCTACAACTGTATCTTTTATTTTTGCTTTTTGGTCGAATTATTGAATTCTTCTTGGTAATTATTGATTCATTCAAATAGTGGTCGATTAATTTATGGTAAGGTATTAACCACCACATTTTCACTTTAAAATTTGGTTTAATGAATATTGGAGAATATTTCAGTTCAAAAAAGTAGATGTTTTCATATTTACAATACAATATTTAAAGCTTTATTTTATTATTGAAACATCTATAAAAATTAACGGCTATATTCTATTTTAGTTGAAGTCCTTATTTTTTTTAGTTAGCTTTGAAATTTTATACTGTACTAGCTCTCAATTATCTTTGAACTTATATAAGATTTTTTTGGTAACAGAATTGGAGAACTTTTATTCATATAACGGATGTTTTTTTTATAACCCGCGAAAATAATGTTTTATCGGTTAGTATAATTTATATACTTGAAAAGAGTATTGCAAGATCTATAAACCTGCTCATAGTATACGCAGACATGTTTACTTAATTGAATAAAAGCCCCGGTTATTAAGCTTACCTTTTTCAAAGAGAAGTATTTAAACTCGTTTTAGATTTAATACAAATAACTAACGTTATTGAAGTCTTAATTAATATTATAAACGTTATCATCATGCCGTGTACGGCGATAATTATTGCTATTGTAGCGGCGATCTTCGCGGTTACCGCTGCAATTATTATCGCGGTGTTTTCGGTTACGATCCTCGCGTTTACATTTATCGTATATTTCACGTCTTTTGCGAACGCGATCATCGCGAACATTACGAATATCGCGGCCTTTTTAAACATCGCGATTATGGCGGTAGTTAATTCTACCAAGGTTTTTATACTTACATGGATACGGGAGGACACGAGAAAAATATACATGATGAAATTAGGAAAGCTCGTATCTATGCCTACGAATTACATACTCAGCTCCACTAGGAAGCTTCTAGTTCTAGTTTCTTCCTCTTTCATTATCAGAATACTATACTGTTTAAACAATACGTTGATACCTATAAGACCACTAACAATGGTTTTTGTTATATCTATTTCTATTTATATACAAGTTTAAGTTTTCATTGGCAGGTTTTTCTTCTCAATTGCACAAAGTCATACTTTTACGACCATCTCTAATAACGAGCTTATAGCATAATTATTTAGGGCCGTCGAATGCAAATAAAGTGGTTTTATTTCTATTTTTTCGGCAGAAGATCATGTTATATTCTTAAACCTAGGAAACTCTATATATTGAATATAAATATATATCAATTTTGGTTGTCTCGGTTAGAAATACCTAAAGTTTGTATATATTTATACTGATTTAAAGACACTTAAGAAATCAATACTCGTACTCCATAAGGTCTCGTTGGATGATGCTTAATTCCTTGAACTTTTTTGTAACTCAGTTAACATCAATCTTAAAGCGATAAATTAAAGCGAATGCAATGATTTTAAATGTAATAGAGCCTAACTATATACGTTTTTAATGATAGAATCTATACATCAATTAGAAAACGAAGGAACTTAATAACAAGGTACTAAACGTATAAATAATCTAGTTTTTTACGTTAAGAATAAACTCTAGTAAGGATTTTTAGAAAGACTCAGAAGTTTCAGACATCGCTAAAGATAACGTCCCTATTAATTGTAACGATTATTATATTAAATGAGTTATGCTATTAGAAATCACAAACACTTATTTCCTCGCGTTTTTAGCGCAAAGAGCTATTAAGAAAGGATTAAATAGCGAAAATTCCTTTGTCTTTATAGCTGGAATACTGTAAATACTCCGGGTTATATTAAGGGCGCTTATAGTTATAATAAGAGCGCTTATGGCTACATTGATAATAATTACACTAGCAGGTAAGAGCGTCAAAAAAGCTTGCCGTAATAGTTTAGTTGTCTTTAATTTATTGTTAGAGGTTCATATTCAAAACATAAAATCAATCATTGAAGCTAGCATTTATCTTTGTCATCTGTTGCTGCAGGCATGCGACCTATTCTGGCTAGAGTTTAAAGTTTATAGTAGCGTAGAAAGATGTGCGAGCTTTAAAAGGTATATAGAGCGTATAAAACGAGGAAACCACTGTTAAAAACGAGGTTAAATTTTATAAAAGAAGGCGGAAAGGTCTAAGCGGCTTGTACTTACAGCGCGAGCGGCGCGGTATCTCGGAGGTAGGTGAAAGCGTTTCAAAATCTAGGTCTAAAACGAGCAGGTTACGCCTGCTTATAAGGAATTAAAATGTAAAATTAAAGCGTAAGGCTTACATCATAAACAGAAAAACTAAAGACTAAAAAAGAAAATGAAAAAGATTTAATAGCTGATAGAGAATTTTACTGAAAATCCTAAAATGGTAAAGAAATAAAGTTAGCGATATTATTAATGGGAATTATACTAGCTCTTATCCTACTAGTTTTTTCTTCTTCTTTAGAGTCTGGTTAAATAATAAAGTCTGGTGCTTGACAACATTTTCTTACAGCTTATTCATAAGGCAGGTGAGACAATGTATTGTTGGATCAGTATTAGTATCAAACGATGAACAAGGAAGAAGTTAGACTAAAATAGAGTTCAGCAGAGCTGAGCATGTAAGATACAACGAGCACAAACACTTGCCTTCTCAATACTATATACCAGTTATATCCGTACGTATCCTCACCTATGTACAACAAGTTTGGTAAACCACTAGCCGGTCTGCACACTACTCTGTATGGGCAATTGCTTAGCCCGTGCCCCAAATTGGATTGGATACTCTACTGCGATTGACTTGCAGTAGTATAAGCGGCTTTAACAACATTGCACGTGAATGCTATTCCTATACCTTCTTCGTTAAAAACCAGGAATATTAATATAAAAAAAATATCTATTGGTTGTAGAGCTTTGTACGGTGACATTATATACACTAAAGGCTACGTAACACGTACTTCTGGATATTTAAAATAGCCTCTATTGGAATAGTAACACCTGAAATTCAGTAGGTCAACTTTAATTACAATAAAGTTGACCATACTAACTGCAGGTTGAGTGTATTATTTTGTGTGGGCCTACTGTATTGGCTGTAAGTTAAGTACAGTATGCGCCTACTTCACACTAGAGTACGGACCGAGCAATTGGCCATATAAATTACTGTGTAGATCGGATAGTGGGCTGCCAAACCTAGAATAATACATTTAATACTTGACTATTGTAATACGACTGTTACTTCGACTAATTCATTAGACAACGTTGTAACGTTTAAAGCCTTACCAATACTGATTAGTGTTTATTTAGTTAAGAATAGATTGGCTAAGTAAAAGAAGAAGCTATTTTACAGTTACAATTTACGTTCATAATGTTGGTTAGGATAAAGGAAAGATTTTTTGGAAAAGCCCTTACGAACTGCGGTGGTTTTTACTGAAGTAAGTAGAGAGGAATTATTGGTTACGATGGTTTTTATAACAACTTGGAGGTAACGACGGTATTGTTATCGAAAATACCAAGAAGCCTTTATAAATCTTTTGAAAAAATGTTAATATTGACTATTGAAAGTCTTAAATTTTGGTAGTTTCTTGAACGGCTAAGTTAGTACTACCACAGGTGATACTACTGTAGAAAGACAACAAAGTTTTTACTTCAAATAAACTACAGTAATAAACAACCTTCAACCTTACCCCTTGGACCAAATCTTTCAATTTAACTTACCCTTTTCTCATTCCTTAAACTAATTTAATCGCCGAGATCGTTGATTTAAGCGAAAATACCAGGACACATCAAGTCGTCTTAAGAAAGCCACGTTGCGCGACCTTACGCCAAGTCATTAAGTTAAAAGGTTTTCACGCGACTTTATTCCAAAATACCACGTCTTTCGCCTACTAACTCTTACGATACCCGGAATCTTAAGATAGAAACTTTTAAAATCTATTAAATACAATAAAGACTTTTATGGTAAAAATATCGATGATATCTTAACAGAAAAGTACCTATTCAACATTATCTGCTATTACATCGTTAATTACAACGACGGTAAATATTTTAACCGCGTTTTTCGTAAATATTGTAAGTTTTTTGAAGATTGAATAATTATTATATGAAAAATAGTTCAAACGACTATGAATTCCAAATTGAAGGTTAAACTTGAACGCCAAGGGATATACGTGTTGAAGGAAAGCTCGAACAAACTGGTAGAAACCCTTTTCGATCTGGCTTAGTTTAAGGAATACCCTTAAAATCCACGCCTCAAAGGAAAACCTGTTAAAAAACCTTAACGCCTTGACACACAATTTAGGGGGTTAAACCTTTACTTTTAGATAAGTTAAGCCTTTTTAAGTGCTGGTGATGAGGAATCTGTTAATTTATTCGGCAGCTTAGCATCTTTAAGTTACGGTGTAGAGTACGTTTTTAGCGGTGGCAGAGTACGTGAAACAACAGCCGCCAACGCGGATAGAAAAATTGACGTTAGCATTTTACACTAATTCATTGAGTAAGATTGTCAAGTTTCTTAAATCCTTTAAGCCCCTATTTCCTCTTAGCCCTTTAATCGCCAAGTACACCAAAAGCTTTCTTACAAAAAGTTTGCTTATACGCATAAGCTTATTACAAATTTTATTATAGGACTTTAACCCTCGGATTGAGATACTGGCAATCGACCTTAATATCGTGCTTTGGAGGCTTTGAGGCTTGAACTGTAAGGAAACACTACTAATAAAGATATGGATAACTACTGCAAATTACTTTCAAGACTTGTAAAAATGGTTAATATTAATTATAAGCTTTTTACAGACTTCGCCAAGATTTGGAACGATATAGAGAAGTATAATGGGGAGCTTTATAACCTTCTCGAGACGAAGATAATGCATTTTTTTAAAACATTTGCAAGTAAATAAAGATCCTCTTTTATGGTTTATACTCAATTTTTCCTAAAATCCCTACAAGGTACACCAAAGATTACTACCTAATCTTTCTAAACCAAGTAACTACCTTTCGCAAAGTTTACAATAATATAAAAAACTACTTCGAATACAATTTCTATTTAGCCTAATACTATATAAACTGGATTATCACTAGGTAGACTACAATAATAACTAAAAAGAAAGAGGAGGAAATACCGATAGATATACTTAATTAAATGTTTAATGAATTGATGTTATACTAGTAGCTAATGTTTAAAGCTCACGCTGGCGAATCTACACTTTGCGAGCAGGTACTAGCTGCCTTTACGGGCGTTAGTGAGTTCGAATACGCTCTATAATGTCTGAATACCAGCTACGAAGGCTTTTTTAATCAATTACGTTCCTCGCTTGCAACTGTAATAACACGTATACCAAATTAGCTTGGTATGGACCCTCTGTAACTTCCTTAATGTAAAGGGAAAATACCTTTTGGTAGTTAATTACATCAACTTCAAGTATAGTTATAGCTGCTTTTCATGCCTAACGGCTCCAGACTAAAGGTAACAGCTATATTGACACTAATAGGGTTAAGATCCAGGCGGTCCTGTTAATTTTAAGAATTATAATCGTAACAGTGTCGAAAGATACTGGATATGTGGTAAATCTGGCTATTAGTGCACTCGTTATCCTCCTTCCAAGCGAAATAACAAAAAGGTAGATTATTAAACCTAATGACCTACTATTTCCAAATACGATTATGCGGATAAAATTATAAAATTCGAAGGTAACTAGCTAATGAAAGATAAAAATGCCCTTAAGAAAATTCAGTAATATAAAAATAAAGCTTTTAAATCGGACTAGTAACTAGCCGATTACGCTCTCCTATACCGCTTAGGTGGTAAAGACCTTTACTTTTACTATGATTGAGTCAGTAACCCCTTTTATACCTTTCAAATTTGCGATCGTTACGCTGATTATACGTTTTAGTGTATTATGCCACATATAGAGGCATTAAGATATTGAATGAAAAGCTATTCATAATATATGGAAATATAAAAGGAAAATATTACAGCTACTAAAATCAATCGTTACGATGTTAGCAAAGTTAATGTTAGTTTTAAACAAGGCGAATAAATATCGGTATTAAGAACAATAGTAATTTAAACCGTTATTAAGTCGATTACGTTCCATGTTTTTAAATCCCTTACCCCTTTTCTTTTTCACTTGGAGAATAAAAAAACCCTTAACGTTAACGTTAAAGTTAACGCCAAAGAGCTGATTAAAAACAACCAAAGTTTTCCCTTTACCTTTAAATGGGGGTACTTATCGTTTTATTTTTAAGGCTCAAAAGTAGTAGTATTAAATCTGACAGATCTCGAAATACGTCAACTAGACCGACGATCTAAACAGCTAGCCTTTAATAGGTTTTATAAAGTCCTAAACTCCACAAATAATCAACATTTAAAATATTTCCCCCTAAAAACTATCAAAAAGCTTTGTCATTATTACCAAACATATATCCAAAGCCCCAAAAAATATAATTTTACACTAAAAACGATAAGAACTTTAATAATGAGGTCTTTATTAATGTGTTTTACCTGAATAATGAACCTTTTTTTTATAGTGTTAACTTCGTAACCTTTTTTTATAGAGCTAAGTTCTAAAAGTCTCTTTTAGTAAAAGATATGTGGAAAACTTTGATGATGTTATAAATTGATACGTACCTAAACCCGCTTGACGTCGTTGTCTACGATATCGGAACCAACTTTGCAGCGGTAGAGTTTTAAAAATATACCAAGATAATGGGTATCCAATATAAATAAGTGTCTTTAAAAACTTATTAGAGTATTGGAAAGGTTAAAATAGCACATACCCTATTCCTCCGACGTATAATATCCTTATATAAGAGATTAAAAACTTTACGGATCTAGAGGCACGACTTTAAATAGAGTTAAAGGGTTTAAACGATATTATAGACTTTAACGGTTCAATGCCGACGCTATTGGTTTTCGGAATATACCTACGACTAACGAGTAAATCTCCGTTATTAACAAGTACCCAAAAGAAAGTTGTGGCTTACGGTAAAGTACTAAAGAAAATACGAAGGGAAGCAGTACGCTGCTAAATTAACGATGCCCTCAATACTAGTAATGGCCCTATAATAATCGAAGTAATTACTTTACCATTATAAAGTAAAGACCTTGATTAGCGGAAGCGGGGCAAATAGAAAGGCTTATAGAAAATCTTAAGTATTGCCAACTTCAAAGTAGTAAAACAAATGACTAACGTTCTTATAACGTTTTATACCACCTAAGTTAAGCCCTATATTAGGGTTACTAATGATAATAAAACGCCTCCAGCGCTAACAACCCCTAAAAAAGAGAAATACTAAAAAGTAAAAATACATACCGGGCTGTATTTATAATATTGTTTAAATAAGGAGGAAGAAGAAGGATAACGAAGATTTGATATTGAAGCTCCAAATATGAGGTATTATTAAAACCTCCGAAAAACCTTTTAGGGAAATCGATAGGATCGAGATTCACGGCTTGCTAACACAAAAAGTTATATAATTCGTGTTAAGAGCTGATTTTAACCTTTAAAATCTAAATATTACGATTTTTAAGTCAAGGAGTATTTACGAAATTAAAAATAAAACCATGGGGTGGCCGTACGAAAAGTTACGCTTCATCGTTTAAGGATACAGTAATAAAGGTAAAGATTAAGTCCTTACATGATCACTAACGTTAATGTAATGATCACACTAAATACCCGTGATTATATAGAAAGTGTCAGAGGGTTTATATTATGAGGAAGGTAGCAGAGGTATTGAATGAACAATATCGCAACCGTGCAAGTAATAATCAAAAGTCGTAAGGCTATTCAGAATATACTAAGACTGAATACTTAGATTGACAACTGAAGAGCTATAAAGGAAATACTATCTATGTGGTGCTGACCGTATCCTTATATCTTTTATCCTTCATACCGTCTTTGATACTGTTCTGAGTTGGATCATATTGGATTGCTATGATCCTCCATTATCTAGATCATCTTAGATCGCTATGATCCTTCATAATCCATCATGTGACTTTGCTTAGTCATCGTGACTGACATAAGAGATATTCCTCGCCTAATGTGTTAAACTTCAGGTTTCTCAGTAGCGCAGTTATATACTGGCTCGTTTCCTGACTCAACCGCTGTCTGAGTCATGATAGTTTAGTAATCTCCCTAATAACAAGTTTCTTAGTTAAAATTAAAGGTTAGTTTACGTTGTCAATAGAAATATAACGTAAGTTTACACATAATTAGCAATATATTTACAGCGAATTATACTATTGGAGTTGTTATAGGAATTAAGTGTCATTTACTCCTTAGGAACAATAATACGATGGATTGAACTACTATACAAAGTAGTTAAAGCAAACGTTTATTAATTCCTTATTTATCAATCCTATTTTAAATTATGACTAGGTATAAAGTCTTGAATATACTATCCGTATTTGATGGTAACGTAAGAAAAGAACATCGGTCTGGTAGGTATATAAATTAACGATACCCTTTTCGTTGTAATGGTTAGCTTTCTAGCATTTAAACAACAAGCAATTAATGACTTTAAATTTTGAAATTATAAACCGGTTAAGACGTTGGTAAAGGGTAGCTAAGTTAATTTTAATAGATCGTTAATTCGTATATATAGTGTTAATACCGGCTTTAACTTTCGTTCAAAGAGTAAAAATACGAATTTGGTTATAATTAACAATATTAATAAAGTTAAGGCCTAACGGTACCTTTAATATCGTGTTTTTAATAGCTATATTTCCACTTTATATCAACTAGAGATATCGTATAACCTATTTATTACGGTATAAATATAGGACGTAGTAAATAAAGACTTTAACCGGTTGAATAAAGGGTCGGAGCGGTAAATACGGAACCTAAACCGAGGAATTAATATTGTTTTATTTGATTTGTCAATGGCTAAATTGATAATCTTTACGGATAGGTTATTCGTAATTAACACCAACTTTTCTTTTATAAATAGATTATCTAATAAGCCTTATCAATAAAAATAAGCGGGGGGATCAGTTTAATATCATCGGTAGCCTAATTTACTAAACCTTTGTTAAATATAAAAGGATTATACGAAACGTGATAGCTTTAAAGGTTTACGGTATAATAACGGGTTTCGACATATGTTTAGCATTATAAGGAACCCTTAACGTTATTACTTGATAGCTAAAAATGTATTCTTTCTTAGTGGTAATTTATACCGACTCGAAAAGCCTATTCGAATGCTTTTTGAAGCTCGAAACCACTAGCGAAAATCGTCTGATAATCGATGTTATAATACTTCATAAAGCCTATAAAGGGAAAATAAATCAAAAAATTCCGGTGAATTGATAGGAAAGATAATCCTATTAATATCATAACGCATATATTGCTAAATAAAGTCCTTTAAGGGTTTACAAATAACAATAGGCTAACCATACGTATTGAGAGTTACTGTGATTACTGTCAGTAAGGTCTCTACCTATTTCACGTGAAGTAAAAAGAGTAGAAGAGTAATCGTTAGATTGGTATTGTTGTAGTAAAAGATAGATATTTAGGAAGAGGCATCCAGAGAGTGCATGCCTCAGATGAGAGCTTATAAGCTTCCACCCAGGGCGTATCACTCTGGAACGCCCCTTCTAGACCTTGCCACGCATGATGCACTTTGCACCTTGCAAGAGTGCAGCCTGCAGCGTGATACGTTATCCCTGCAGGAATATACCTTGCAATATAGTGCACTACCACTTGGCCCATGTATATTAACTGTAGCGATATATAATAATATCTACAGTTACGTTAATATGCCGCCCGGAAAGCCTAGATTACGTAGCGGCAGTTAGAGATGTGTTGGCGAATTGAAAGACTGCTAGGGAATTGACGATGACGATTTGTTTAATTAATACGGCTAAAGTAGAGGTTTATCAGGGCTTGTGATAAGGGAACTTTTTGTAGGAGTCGATAAAGTCGGACCTCGAAGCCGTAAGGCAAGTAACGGCAATTGGGGTTCATTTAAGTGTAAATGGCTATAATTCAATGCGGAGGTCAATTAAAATTGTCAGGGGTTTGGCTAATTAACGAGGTTGTAGTTTAACGCCTACCGGAAAAGATTAGTTAACCATACTAACGTACGCGTACAAACTAAAAAGCCGCCAGTATTGAAATAGTAATACCTGAAGTACAATAGGTCAACTTTATTTACAGTAAAGTTGACTATACTAACTATAGTTTTAGTGTATTGTTTTATGTAGGCCTACTATATTGGCTGTAAGTCAAATACAGTATGCGCCCACTTCACACTAGGGCACGGGTGAAGCAATTGGCCATACAAATTACTGTGCAGACCGGCTAGCGGTCTGCCAAACCTAGAACAATACATCCACCACTTGACTACTGCAATACTACTGTTACTTCGACCAATCGAATCGACAACGTTGCAATATCTAAAGCCCTACCAACAGCCTCCGACTTCAGTGTTAGTGCCTTCACCTTATTCCTTCTAACATCAACAATGCAGCCTCCTTTACACCCACCCACTTCACTCTGTTCGTTGCATCGCCTAGGCTTTACATCATAAGTCTAGCTTCGGGAGCAGGCCAAGCAATGGCACGAAGGTTTCGTGACCCTTGTGAGAACCAATCGTGCGGAAGAAGACACCTTTTGAGGCCGTCTTCCGATCAGCATCCGCTGGATCCACTGCATGTCGGAAGCTGCCGACACGGCGACCAGGTCCGACACTTGTACAATGTATACAGTACACAGTTTGCTGACACACTATCGGTAGAAGAGCAATATATGCATGTAGACAAGTCTATATCGCAATCTGTAGGGCTGTTCAACCCTGCAGAGAAGGTAACACCCCAGTTTTACATACAAGCCACAATTTTTAATCCAGTTGTTCCAAATTCCTTCTCACTTGTCTACTTTGATTATTTTTTTGTTTGGTAGCTACAATGCAACATTTTCATAGACTGTCACTGTTTTCATAACGCAGTGCATCCCATAAAAACCAAATTTGGATACCTGGCACTCATGACATCATTACCTGCACTGATTAGCTTACCTTACCTAGCGTAGTACATGTTTATTTCCTTAGTTTATACGGTGAATTTACTGACTCGACGGGGATATGCAAGTAATTGCTTGTACGTCTTGTCTTTCTTTATATGTTGTCTTGAAAGTTGTATTGTCCCATGGTGTATGATGTATTGTCTATTGCATTGTATGCTGTATTGTATTCTGTGTCGTATGCTATATTGTATGCTGTATTATATACTATATCATGGCGTGGTGCATATTTTATTATATATGACATTGTGTGTTGTGTTCTATGTGGTATTGTAGGCTGTTTTGTCCCCTGGTGTATTTTGCATCGTATGCTATATTTTCGCGTTTTGTATTTTGTATTTTGTGTTGTCTGACATGGTTTATTACATTCTATGTCTGGGCTGTAATATTGAGGCCCCTGCCATATATCTGTGGAACCCATCCGTAACCCGCTTCACTCATTTGTGTAATATTAACACAAATATATTCACAATCGCAATTTCTTACGCATCGCGTTTTTTCCCCTCTTTGTAATGATCACACTAAATACCCGTGAGTATATAGGTGTCAGAGGGTTTATGTTATCAAGAAGGTAGCAGAGGTGCTGAGTGAACAATATCGCAACCGTGCAAGTAATGATCAAAAGCCGTGAGGCTATTCAGAATATACTGAGACTGAATACTTAGATTGACAACTGAAGAGCTATGAAGGAAATACTATCTATGTGGTGCTGACCGTGTCCTTATATCTTTAATCCTTCATACGCCTTCAGTGCTGGATCATGTTGGATCGAAACATGATCCCAATGATCCTTAGTGCGTAACCCTAACCCTAAGGTTGCTGACATAAGAGATATATCCCCACCTGATGTGTTGGACATCAGGTTCTTAGTGGCTTAGCCCCATACTGGCCTGTGTTCTGACCCTCCGATGTTCTTGGGTCATAACAAGACGTATCAAGTACTGATTGTTGTACCAAGTACTAAATAGCCCCGTTGTTAAGAGACTACGTCTGTGGTATTTTCAACAAATCTTTTAAAAAGATACTGTCTTCTAGGAAGAACGAGAAAGAAACAGAAGAGAAGTAAAACAAAACAAAGGGCAGAGTACAAGTTAAAAAAAGCGTAGTATAAAGTGAAAGTTAGTAAATGCAAAAATCAAGAAGACTTATATAGTCCGATTTAAACTAATAACCTCTACAATAGTTTTTGTCGGTATCTCAAAGTTTGTAACATTAACCACTCCACTATTCCATACCCGTAATATCACAATGTAAATTAGAACAAAAGTCTTTATAAACCATTACTCTAAACTCAAATTAGCCTAGCCAAGCCGTTACATTATTATCTTGTGTTTTGCTTTCAGTGGCGGATTCATTAACTTGTTAGGAAGTTGTTCATTTGCAAAAACCCAATCAATTTGTATAATACCGGTTTTTTTTCGAGTACTTTATGAAAAGGTTAACCAAGAAAATTAATGTGTGGAATTTGAAGAGTTAATTTGCAAAATTCGACGTAAATTATATTATAGGTTTGATCAATAAAGTGTAATAATTTGGTAACGAATTAAAATTTGTTGAGTGTATGTCTGCGAATTCTTTGTACCGATAACGTTATCTTGAAATAGCTTATTGGTCTTGTATCTATTACATACGTTTTCGATATAAAGGTTATCGAAGTACTCCGGAACCGAAAAAAGGTTATTCGCGTTTAAATAAATCAAATTATAGTATACGTTAATAATATCTTTATAATTTAAAACTTCAAAAACTATATAACTGTTGAAATATGCAATAGGTACAGTCACACAGTATACAACGCAATATCAGGGCTAATAGGGGTAAAAGTGCCATTTAGTACTTGGTATAGACTTCAAGTACTGAATACCTCAATACCAGAAGATGAGGAATTTACCGGAGTTGTAGATATCTCCACCAGCACTAGTGTTTTACTAGTGCGAGTACTAGTATTGACTAGTACGAAGGATTATCACGAATATGTTACCTGAACTGGTATTTACTAGAACCAAGGAACTAGTATGTACTAGTATATACTAGTATTGACTAGTAAAGGAGTCTCGATTTTGATAGAGATCCTTATGAGGATATGTTTGATTATATATTAAGTACTCTATATAGATTCTAAAATACATGAATTTTTATTCCTGTATAAAATTTTCTTGTATAGTACCTTTACTATATTATCAGTACGATTGTGTATTAGTACTTATTAAATTAGTTACTTCCTTCTATACATATCGAAATGTCTACTTTTTCTGGACCATTTGATACCTTTAAGGATGCCCTTTCAGTATCCTCAAAACGCGTTTTAGTTTAGCCACCAGGGCTGATTTTCGGAAGTACCATTAATAATAGTTCTTATTCACAGAGAACTGTTATTATTTCTGGTTCTTTAAGACTTATAGGTTCTTTTTGCTCCAGCTGAAACCCTATCCCTATAATTTCCACGCTTTAGTGCTATTCCGGTTTCTTTAGGGGCTTTGAACCCTGAAACTTTATTAAGGAAAAGATGAATCAAAACTTGTAATACCCGTAGGACTAAAGCTGAATATGAAATTCAAGTTATTAATGCTAATGATTTTACTGATATGGTGGTAGAAGCTAGAGCTAAAACTACCAGTTTTTTTTAGAATTAGTAGGGCTTAAGTTAACCATCGACTTATATTAAAAACTGTTTTCTGAGCTTGAGAAACGCTTTAGAACATCAGAATAATACAAATCGATACGTACTACCACATTAGTAAAAGGAAAGGAGTAAAATATCAAGAATCCTTTGTTCAAGCTTAAAGAAAGAAACAATTTATGAAATCTAAGTTATAATTACTAAAAAAAAAACCTTTAAAAGTTGATTTTTACAAATATTAACGTTTCTCTAACTGCTATTTAGGGATGTATCGTTTATAATAACTGTTTTTAAATCTGAGAAGGTATTTTTCAGATTGAGATAAACATAGTCTTTTTGGGAAAAGACTATATTCACTTATTTACACATGTTAACTACAGTTTTTCAAAGATTTTCAAAACTATGCTTACCTGGATCCAGGCTTACAGGATAATCTTTATTTATTACTTTAAACCTTTTAGCGATTATTGTAAGCCTTAAGGACCTATATAAAGCCTTATTAAATTTGAATAATATATGTTAAGGTATTAGATCAAGAGGAACCCAAAGTATTACTAACGCCCCTTATCATATACCCCTTGAAAACACTTTATAAGGAATATAGTGAAGCGTGGCACAATACAAATCAAGTGGGTTTCTATGGATAAACAACTCGCGAATGGATTGACAAATCCATTAATAAGGGTAAAATACGAAGTAATAATATAATGGCTTGATTTAGTTGACTTGGGCTTAGATTAAATTAATGGTTTATAAAGCTTTATAATCTAAGTTACCTTATATTATTACAGGTATAAAATAGTGGAGTAGTTGTGGAGTAAACTTAGAATAATTGAGAAAGGAGATACTAAAAGGTTTATCTGTTTAAATCGAAATATACAGTTTTTTTTGTTTTTTTCATTTACGAATTATCTTTATTCCACACTAAACTTCCTTCAATTTACCCTTTACCCCTTTCTTTACTTCTCTTTTTTTCCCTTTAAGTAAACGATACCTCTTAAAAGGTTATGTTGAAATATTCAATAGGTATAGTTATACAGTATATAACTCAACAACAAGGAAAACAAGGTTAACAGTATCAGACAGTACTTAGTACAGACTTTAAATACTAAATACCTTAATACCAAAAGATAAGTAATCCACTGGAGTTGTAAATATCTTCACCAGCACAAGTGTCTTACTAGTACGAGTACTAGGATTAATTAATACGAAGGATCAGTACCGAGATATTACCTGGGCTAGTATTTACTAGCACGAAGGAACTAGTATTTACTAGTATACACTAGTATTGACTAGTAAAAGAGTCTCGATTCTGATCGAAATCCTTATAATGATATGCATGATCATAGATCAAGTCCTCTTTGTAGATTCTAGAATACTTGAATCTACAAGCTTACACAATATCTTCTTGTGTCGTAACTTCAACAAATACCATCTCTTCCTAATAAATATTTCATAGTTCTTACGCCGCTTCCGAATATTACCTCGATTTCGTAACGGTAAAATGAAATTTTGGATATATTAATATTGACGACAACGGAACTACGGATAAACTTGTAAACGAAAACACCAAGTTTTATTCCCACTTAGAAATTAACGATTATACTTTTTATAAAGAAGTCAAATCTATACTTTAGTCTCTATTAAGGGTAGTTAAAAATGAATGGTATACCTAGAAACAAAATAAGGTATCTTATTTATATGAGCGATAGGGATCCATATATTCAATTGAAACTGCATCGAAATTTTACAAATCCCAGTATAAAAGTTGTTCCCTCCTTTTCACTTCTATTATATCGGGGTTTTTATATATATTTTCAACGACAAAACAAGATTATAAAGATTTTATGAGGTATTAATGGTGTTTTAAACTCCTCAATACAAACGAATGTTACTCTATATATAATGGGGAACGAGGCGTTTTATACTTGGTATACTGCCCGACATTTCTAAATATTTAGAAACTTTGCCTACAACTATTGAGAAAACCCCTAAATGAATAGTTACGCGAAACTTATATACGAAAGGTTTTTTAATCTTTCAGAATTCCCGGACCTTCGTTTACAATACGGCTTATTATTTTCAAACCGAGTAAAAATGAAATTACAATATAAATAAATCTATGTTTTCCACCAACCGATAATAATAATATTTTATACCCGCTGGCGATATTTGAGTTATACATCTACTAGCATATTATAACGCATAAATTAAGGGTTTTATTTGTTTAGTAACTTTATGAAATATTCCACTAAAGTTACTATAGCCGTCGTCCGCTGGTCTCGGCACTGTCATTCAAGAGGGTTAGTGTTCAGGGAAAGACCGGGGGCGGAAGTAAACCAGGCGGAAGGGGGGGTAGCAGGGGCGGCGACAAGGGCATCGAAAACGGGCTTATTTTCGATCGAACTCATTTCGCCGCCACTATTACTATTATTGCTGCCGTCGGCGCCCTCTCTACTAAGGGATAAGATCCATCGCGCTAGAGTTGCACAACGGCCCTTCAATAATTCCATTACCATATGTTGCGCCGTATCTCCCTCCATCTTTTTGATAACGGTATAAAAAGGCTATCAGAAGGCGGTTAGGCGCCTAACGGACGCCTTTGCGGTGATGGCGATGCGATAAATGGTTCGAAGCCCTACGGTAACGGCATCGATGGAAATGTACCCACCTTAACGTTTTATTACTATTATTTAATAGTATTAAATCCTTTTACACGAAGTCGAAACTAATAGGATATTTACGTTCGTAACAGGTGTATTTAACACCCGTTCTACCTCCGTTAACATAAACAATGTTATTATTATTACGAGAACAGACTATATATAACCCGTATAAATTTAGGCTTTACGGAGTACATTGAGGTGTATAAGAGTTGCGTAAACTAGATTGAAGGAAGATAAAAAGGGGGAGAATTTGCGGGGAAAGCGGTAAGTATGTTTATATCTCTTTTAAATATAAGAAAAACCGTTTTGCAGGTTTAAGAGCAGTGGTATATGGCTCGTAAGGGTTCTTTTTTATACGAAAGAGAAACTATTTTCATCAACTAAAGAACACTTATTATTGATTACAGAGTGCAGGGGTATTTAGTAGTAATTATTATACTTTAGCAATATATAAAGTAATGTTTATAAGTAGGGTTTATATTAATAATGGTTCGTCTTTTTTTTTAGGCGCGCGACGTACGGGTTATCACATATATAGGGATCCACTAATAATACTTTACCAGGACCTAATAGTATACGTATACGCAACTATAACTCGTTTTACTTCCGCCTTTATACGAGCTACTATTCAGCTTTTATTCTTTACGGTACCCCTTTTTTTAATAGCCTATACACTTGTATCTCTGGCGTGAATAGGCCCCAGGCGGGAACTAATAAAGCCGCGTTTTTGGGCTGGATCAGGATTAGAATTCGCGCACCTACAGATGTTTAAATTGTAGAGCACCCAAAGGTTTTGTTTAGAGGGATAGCTTGGAGGCTGTAATGCCTACAAAGGTTTTCAGGGAACCTGGGTTACGATTCCTCCCGCCGGTATTTACAGGGTTATTGCGTAGCTGCTAGTGATTAAATTTACAAATCTCATTTCCCAGCAATGGTAAAATATAACAAAAATAAGATGAATAAAGAAAACCAATATTATGACCAATTAATTATATCATAGGACGTATTTATATTTGAAAATATGCAAAGAGATCATTGTTGGTATGACATTGAATTTCAATAGTTGTAAACGAATTGTTGTTTTCTTATTTAAAATGATAAGATGGCCAAAATTTAACTCTTATAAATTAGGATGCATATCGGCTATCGCTTTGCCTGACTTAAAATTTACATTTACTATATAACGCGACAATATCATCTGATACTTCGACTTCAATTCGAATTGATGGGTCTTTGCAACGTTTAAAAGTCTATAAGCGAGATTCACCAATAAATTCTATAACTTAGAAGTTAAAATTTTAGGACAGGACTAATGAGATATTAAATGTAGGTAGTAATAATAACATCAAAAGTTTTTCGTAATAACATAACTCCGGAAGCGGTTGATATGTGTTTAATTTATTGTTAGGAAAATCAAACCTATAAAATGATGAAAAGTAAATATTAATGTCTCGAAGGTAACAAACTCATCATTTCATTGTATTTAATAACGATACTTTAGCAGAAAACTGTTAATTAAACACAGATTGTATTGTATAAAAGGGTTAGGTTTTGTTGTTGGAACACCACCACCTTATTTCATTTTTTCGACGTAATGGGAGGATTATAGAATTAAAAGAAATATTTATGGAGGGGTATATTTTACCGTCTTCAATTTTAAAAACAAGTCACGTATTTAAATAATTTTATTATGGTTCTAATATGTGGAAGCGTATTTAACTCTGTATTTATGACATATTAAATACGTTATAAGTATCTAAGACTTTATTTGAAAATAATATCCAATTTATGTTAACAGCTATTTATCTTTTTTTGTTTTTTTCATTTGTAATTGCTGAAAGTTTATCATGATAATGTTTAACGATTGATCATTATCTAATACTTAGTGGAGTTCGAACGGTATAGATGTGGTACAAGTTAGAAGAAACGTAAATAAAAGTTCAATGACCATGCTTTCAATGCTCTCATGTGAAGGGACTAGGCTAGAGCTGTCGCTTAAGGCGGTCGGATACTGTTTATAATCCTTGATAAAGAAGAGAGGAAGAAACCCCTGCTATGGAGGTGCTATGAAGCTAGTGAAAAGAAGTTGCTCGGTCACGTGAATAAAGGGAGGGCACGTTTAGGAGCAGCTTCGAAGCATCTTAGAAATATGGGAACCGCTAGGGCTAAATCCCAAGTAACTATTAGTCTAGGCACTAGCCTAAAACATTACCCTCAACCCACCGTTTTTTTTTTTTTTTTTTTTTTTTTTTTTTTTTTTTTTTTAAGGTGCCTACAAGCCAGTGAAGCGTTTAACACCTAATAAAAGGTGTTAGAAAGCTTTATCGTGGTGGTAGCAGCGGGTTACCTACTTTCAAGGGGTGTGAAACGTTGTAGTAATATGTAAAAGGAACCTTTTTACTGTTGATCGTTTAGAAAGGTACGAGATACCCGTTTATAGGCGGCGTAAAACTTTATGGCAATGTGTGGAAGGTTTGTACCATAAATTGCTTTGATAGGTTATAAAAGGTGTTGACCTTCATTCCCTTTCTCTATTTTTATAAATAGTTACCGTAATCCTTGAGATATTGAAACGTTTCCTTTATTATAATACGTTGTTATATTTCTTGAACTTTTTATAATACTTTATTCGTTACTTTATACTATTTCATTTAACATAGTTCACCCCCCCCCCCACCCATACCCTCCCTCTTTAGGCTTATATAATAAATGCCAGCCTAGTTATAAAGGTCGGCAAAGTTGTTCGCGATATGAGTTTTATCGTTTTGATTGGAATAGCAGTCAAATCCAGTACAACCAAGTTAACTTTACTTGCTGTAATGTTGACTGTACGTATTTCAAATTAACTGCAGTTTGTAGGATTCGAATACACTGCACCGCAAGTGCAGTATAGTAGGTGCCCATTTCAAAGTTGGGTACAGACCAAAGGGTTTGGGTATACAAATTAGTGTGTAGACCGGCTAGCAGTCTGCCAAACTTAAAAACAACCCATCTCAATCAACAATACTAATGCAGTACTAGTTACTTCGACTATAGTGATTCGAATCTACTACGTTGCAACGATAAAGGCTTACCAATACTGATCAATGCTTATTGAGTTCAGTATATATTGGCTAAATAGAAGGAGAAGCTTCTTTTCGGTTGTTACACTTTGTTTCGACAAGATAAAGAAAAGATTTTTGCAAAGAGCCACTATACACTATACAGTTATTCGCGATAATAAGTAGGGGAATTTTATAAGTTATACATTTGTTCGCGGTAATCTATAAGTAAAAGACGGTATCTTAACTGAAAATACTAAAAAAACTTTATTAAACCTTTTTAAAAGCGTTAAAATTAACCGCTAGTTTTTTTTAAAGACTACCAAACTAGCAAGTTGTTAAACGGCTAATTCAATACCATTACGACTGTTACTATAGGTACTACCACTGAAAATTTCAAATCGTTAAAACGATAAAGTCCTACGACTTTTAATATATACCAACTTTAACGGGAAATCTTACGACCCATTATTTTACACTACATTTTTTCCACTTATACTTTTTAATTTTCGTTATGACAACATTAAAACGCACTGCAATTGATGCTATTATTAACCCTGTCAGGAAGGAGGTAATTATAGTCCTCGATGCCGTTTTCGAATAGTATTACAAAGAAGACATCTGGTTTACCGATGCTACTAAAGATTTTACCCCGGAGTATTTTACCAATGCAATCGTCTTTTTCGTCCTTGACTTAAACCCTACCGGAATTAACCAAGGACTTATAACTATCAACGATCTTTTAAAATGTTATTTCAACTAGATCATAGATATATATAAGAAGATGAATAGGCAAGTTAAAACAAGAATAAAAACAAACCTATTTATTCAAGATATCAAACTCCCAAAGAAAGAAAGGAAAGTAAGGTAATCTAGCCAACTTACTCTACAAATACGCTACGAATAAAAACCCTTAATAGACTTTAGTTAAGGGGAAAGGAATTATTGGCAATAATAACCCTTAACTCCTTTATATACATTCGTAAGAACCTGCCTAAGCCTAAATAAGTTCCTTAAACCTTATTGTATGAGGTTTCTAACGTGTTATTGTTACTATCTTCGAAGAATTAATTAACCTACACAAGAACCCTAAAATTTACCAGTGAATCAAGTATGAATCTCGAGGTACCTTTTAATACCAAGAGGATTATCACTTAGTCCGCGAAAACCCCTAAGCACATTTCCCTTCAACTTATTAACACGTTTAGTTTTAGCAGCCAAATTGAAGAAGGATTAGCTTTATACGCGAGTGCACTATAGACATGATTACTAGCTTTTTCCCCCTAAACCATGTTGAATATTACTATCCTACCTACCAGTACCAGTAACCTTAACACTTTTCTCAATACAACTTGAGAGATTGAAAAGGTCCTTACAACTAGTACATTACCATTTCCCCTCGATTTATTCCTATAGTAGATACGGATTACGCGGAAATTACCACATTTGTTAATATCTGTAGAGAAAAAGAAAAGTATAACAGTAAGCCGTATAACCTCCTTAACGTTAAGTTACGCTCGTGTTTAAACACTTGCCGCTCAATCAGGGTTAAACTGCTATGTTTTCACGTCTTATTTCTAATATATTTACCGGTCAGGCCGAAGATTAATACCTCGGATACGTAACGTATTTTTCTTCTTTTCTCGAAATATACGATAGCCTAAAAGATTACTTTAAATACGATATTAATTTCGCTTAATACCACACTAACTGGAATATTATTAAGTGGTTTTATATACTTTATTATAAAAGAGGAGTCGGAAAGTCAAATGAACATATTTAATTAAATGTTTAACAAACTAATATTTTGCCAATGAGTAATAGGAAACATGGAAGCTGGCAAAGTTACCTTAGGCTAATAGGATCTATAAGGTGTTACGGGCTATAGAGAGTTCAAATACACCTTTTAATACTTAGATACCACTTGCAAAGGTTTTTTTTTTAGCTAATTACGTTCCTCACTAGCGAATGTAACTGCTCGAGTCTCTAATTCGACTAATATTTACCCTTAAGCTCCGGAATTTAGTGACGAGGAAAAATATCCTTCTTATACGTATTACATTAATCACAGATACGGAAGGCCCGGCTAATATGGTTAACGGAAGGCCCGAACCTCTACCTATGAAGGAGGGTATTCCTCTCTCTCAAGGTCTTTAAGTCGCCTAAGAAAGCTTACTTTAAACGCCAAAAGATATTAGATTTACGGAAAATAGGAATATTAGTTAACGCGTTATATTACCAGAGAACTCAAATACAAATAAGTGTTATACTATATGTAATTCTCTTTAACATTTAACTAGGACTACGTTAAGTAAGTTGTATAATTAAAAGGAAATAAAGTTAAAAAGGAGGAAAATAATCCAAAGGCTATCGACCAACACAAAAGTACTAACATTGAAACTAGCTTAAAATCAATATAATAACTCACCGACCACGCTTATTATATCACCTTATAGGTAAGACCCTTACCGCTAATATAAAGATAAAAACCCTAACCCTATACACCTTTTTACTATTTAGAATCGTTACACGAAGCAGGTTTTTTAAGGGATTATACCGGATACAGAGGCGATACGGTACTTAATAGGAGGCTATTCGTAATACGTCGTGTTTCAAAAAGATACTGATATTATTACGAAACTTGACTATATAAATGCTGACAAGGTTAAAGTTGGTTTTAGCCTTGAAAAAAAGCTAGCTTTACTAGGATCGACAACGCTTAAAATTATTATTGGCCTTATAATTTTCTATATTTTAGAATCCCCTACCCTATTCCTATTTTTCTTTGAATTCATAAAAAACCTAGGAGTTAACGTTCACTTTTAGATTGATTAGTTAATATAAGTTAAGACCGCTAAAAGGTTTTGACTTAACTTTCAATGGGGGAACCTTTAATTTCATCTTCAAAGGCTAGAGGTAATGGTATTAAACTTGAAGAAAGCGTAATTTTACTGATTACATCGTAGATTTTATTATCCGGCGATTCATGGGATTTATAATATTTTAAAGGAAATGAGTTACGAAAATATATACTTATTAGTATTAGAGGTAATTAAATGACTTTAACACTACGACCAAACGTACTCCTAAGCCTTTTTAAGGTTTAAATTTATATTAAAATTAAATGAAAACTTTAATTCGTAGGTTTTCGTAAACGTATTTTACCTAAACGGCAAATCAGTATCATATGTTATGGATTCCGCTACGGTTTTTTACGGTGCCGAATTCCTTAAAACTATTACATCAAAGAAAATATAACAGGTACTACTTGCTTTGTAATTTAACACGTATATTAAGCTATTAAACGTGTTAATATACGACTTCAATACCAACTTTATTACGATAAAGTATTAAGTTAACGTTGGGTCATTAGTAATTTAATGTAAATAGATTCTCATCGATGTTTACTAGGGTATTAGTCAGGACGAAAAGGTATATACCCTTTAACGAAGGCTTTAAAATATCCTTATACTAAAAATTAGAAGTTTTATAAACTAAAAAACACGGCATTAAACAATGGTAAAAGGCTTTAACTATGTTATTAGTCCTAACGAACTTATACCAAATTTTCTGGTTTTTAGAACCCACTAACAAATAACAATTAGGTCGTTACCCACGTTAAGTACCTAAAACCGTGTTATAATATATAAGAATCCCTTAAAAAATTCAGAAGAGAATTGGTACGCCTTTAAGTCAACGATACCCTTAATACTAAAGTTTAATTATTCATAATTGTTGGTAAGGTCTCTGAATATTCACGTGAACGACAAAGAGTAGAAAAGAAATCGTAAAGATTAGTATTGTAGTAGTGAAGATGAATAAGTTGAGAAGAAGCATTCAGAGAGTGTACGCTTTAGATAAGAGGTTATAAACCTATTACTTGGGCAGTGGTACTTTACCGTGCATTTTGCAAATGCCACTTCCAAGTAGTGGCATGTTATTGTACACTCCGTAAATACTACTTCCAGACAGTAGCACACTATTATGCACTCTTGCAGGAATACACCTTATAAAGTGATACGTTACTGAATACTGTTCTAAAGGTATACTCCACACCGCGGCTATTTGTTAACTATAGGAATATATATATATATCTATATAGGTAATCTTTTTTTCTTATAACGACTTATATCTGTTATTGAATAGAAACAGTCTGGTTATATTATAATTCATACTCGTAATTTCGTAGTGATAATTTAGTTATAGTATAGTCTGTTTTCGCAATTCAGTAATAATATTGTAGTTAGGGTAAAAAGTTTAAAGGTCCAAATTAAGAGTTAATAGCTGAGGTAGTCATGGTATAGTTGTGGTAAAAATTTTGAAGGTCCGAATTAATAGTTTTTAGCCGCGTTAGAAATTATAGTAAAGGTTTGGTTCATTCAATTAATCAGTAACGATATACTTATCAATAGTATTTGTTATTATTTCGTATGTGGGTGTAATGACAGGTGTTATAGGGGTAAAATTGTATAAGAAAAATTATATTGTGACGTATTTTAGGGTTAATATAAAAAGATATATCGTTATAAGCCTATATAAAACCTTTTTTCTTTTCCCTTTAAACGACGCACACCTATAGGCAATATAATTCTTAATTAATTAATTGGTATATACCACTCCGATAGGTAGATTACTTGACCAAATCCTACGGATTAACCTCATCTGTAAATAGATACCACATAAAAATCGTTTCCTTAGGTGCCATTTAACGCGAGAACGAAAATGCATAGAGGCCACTATCATCGCCAGTCGCGCTGCCGCCACTATTATTAGTACTAGCCCTGTCTTTTCAAACAACGCCGCCTTTATCTCAGCCCTCTTTTTCGCATCCCTCATCGCCGCCGTTACTATAGTTACAGTTCTTTTTTCTCTCTTTTGCCCCTTTCTTTTCCACTTAACTTTTAAGGGGAGGAACAGGTTTTTTTTTAAAAGTTATAAACCTTACCATTTTGAAGCGAGTAAAACCCTTTTTACCCGAGACGACCCCCACCCTCCCTCTTATCGTAAATATAACCTGGCGAAGTTGCATCGCGGTTCGTATTACCTAACTTTCTCGTATATTATAGTATACAAATATCGTTTTAAACAAGGCGGTCGAGGCGAACCTTTCGTAAATCTTCGAACTTTATATCATGAAAGTGACTTGCGAAGCTTTTCTAACGCGTGAACCATTAAAGTAAAGTACCCGGGTCCGTAATTCCGGGCCGTTAATAAATACTCTTTAAGTGCCTTAAGTCGCGGCCGCGACCGCGGATAAGTTTATTAGCTATTATTATAAAAACAGGGGTTATTCAACTCTTTATTATTGTTAAAAATGAACTGGTAACAGATGCGCCCCCGTTTCGTTAATTTTAGGGTCGGAAGCCGAGGACGTATTACGCGCCCGCCGACTTTATAATAAATTTACTTTAAAACCTAAATTTTAACCGTAAACCTCATCTTTTACTTTTCAAATATATTGTTTAAGGTATTTATACAAATAGCTACCGTGTAAATAATTAAAATAAGTCGATATTAATGAGTAATAAACGTTAAGCGGCGAACTGAGGAGTCGGTAACCTTTATCGCTGTCTAAAAGCGGGGCCTACGTATATATTACATAAGCGTATTCGATGACGTTATCGCGCGTCGTCACGTGAAGGATAAAGACCTTCCCGCATCTTTAACTAAATTCATACGACTTAAAGCGTGGGGCTACCTCCCCAGTAACGCCGATAGCAGCATCAATAATGGTAATGGCGGTGACTTTAACACAAAGGAGGAATGCGGTAGGGAGGATGGTAAGGGCGCAAAAGCATCGCCCTTTCCCTCCAATTCAATCAGCGAATAGCGGTCTTTTTTGGCCAAGCTGCCTCGCTTGTCTATAATATAATACATTATACAAGATTTTTTTTTTAAAGAAAATTGTAATGTAAGTAATAAAATACAAATATAAGGGTGTAAAAAACCAGGAAGATCAACATTTATGAAGCCAAACGTAATAATATATTAAAAGTGGTCTAAAATAGTAAATTGAAATAACCGGAAATATAGAGAGCGGCGCAAATAATAGGTTTCGAACCACTCGAAAATTTTAAAAGCGGTATAATCTTATAAAATGAAACAAAAAAATAAGGCGTAAAATATTAGCCTTTATAAGGTTGTAAACCCTTTTTAATAATACTAACGAAAAGAGTATTTATCGATATTAACGCCTTTAATATTATATTCAGGACGCTTTTAGTTATTATGTTTATTAGGTTTTATTTTCCATCGATATATCATATTTCCTCAATTTAGAGGGGCTTGCATGATTTCTGTAAATCCATAGTATTACTTATAAGGCGTTTTTCGTTTGTAATAACAAGTTGAACCAAAAATTCATATAACGAAAAGTAGTTAACATAAACCATCAAATTTATAGGATTGAAATTAAGGTTCAAAATAAATTTTCTAATCGTTATCGTTATATCAATACCTAATTCGAATTTTTCAACTATTTTATAGATTTTCAAAGCTAAAACACTTTGTATAACCCGTTTTTATTTAGTTGAAACTTGATGGAAATATTCCCTTGGACATAAACCCTGTTTGGGTCAGTATTTCGTTACCAAAATTAAAAAAAAAACTTATTCACAAGTTACAGTTAAAGTTATTAACAAATTAACCGTTGGTAAAAATAAATAGTTTCGCTAAATGTATTTTTTACATAAAACATTTGTTAAACGCTTTATATATATAGTTTAAAACGTTAGTTTAAAATTACGCGACGACTTAAAAGTCGAACACTGCTTTTGATTATACTACTAAAGTAACCTAAGCGTTACATATGTAATAGTATTTATATTTGTTGGTCCATTTTACATTATTTTAAACGATAAGGCTAACTTTATTTAATTTCTCCTTTTGAATAAGGTTTAAAACGACGTTTCGAAAAGTCATAGTTGTACAATTAAGGTTGATTACGTAATCCCCCGTTAGGTATATCTTAGGGTTTGCTTTCAAACCGGCCTCCAAAAGTTTCCATTCTTCGAATACGGAAAACATCGCGTTATATAATGTTCACATACTATTCGTTTATATACTCGTTAGTATGAAGCTTTGAAAACGGGTGATTAAAACCAATAAATATAAGTTTAAAATCAATTTTACTATTTTAAGCTGCTTCTGATAATTTTTTTAGTAGGTATTATATTAGTATATACTAGTTTTAACTAAGTCATAAAGCGGTTCTACAATACGTAAAATCGTTTTAAATAAGTGATATTTCCTGAAATTAATAGGTACATCGGCATAAATACGCAGTTTAAACCGCTCCTCAAACTATATATAAGCTTATATAATATTACGAGGTTTAATATATAAGCTATAGGGTATACGAAAAAAAGTTATAAGCATAAAAATTAAATGGTGGTTTATCCGTTATTTAATAGATGATTAAGTTAAACTATCTTTTTTAATGTTGTCATTATAACCTTTTACAATTAAGCGGTTTTTTTTTGTATAATTTTCCGGTTTTATCCCTAACTTCATATACAAGGCAAGTAAGAAAGATTGTAAAGGCGTTATTAACTATTAAATCGAATCATTTAAAACAATTTTTTTATTATATGAAGAAAAATATTTACGCTTGCTTATTTGATTAAAATAATTTTTTATAGCGGTGATAATACCATCACAACGAAAATATAAGTTGAACTTATGGTTTATTATTTTATTTTAAAACAGAAAGGTATTTATAATAAAATTCTTAAAGCGTTGTTTTAATTTTCGAGCCAAAATAGTGGCACCACTAACGAGGTATTAGTAACATGAGTATAAACGAGCTATTTTTATATAGTGGTAACGGTTTGGAACTATGATTCGGAAGGTATATGGAAATTAGGAGCAGTTTAAATTAGTTGTTACAAAAGTGGTTCTGTTGGTGAAGTTCGTTCGACTACAGTTTTAAACCGCTGTGTTCTACCTTTTCCCTTTTATACCCTCGTACTATTATTTAACGAAGAAAAATTATACTGTTTAGTAAATTAACAAGTACATTATGAATTTTTAATCTGTTAATTTTCCAAATTCTATTTTTTCGTATTCAATATTTCAAATGAAAACCTTATACTATAGTAGTAAGTCTAAAACGTCAGTTTTCTGTTAGTCTTTTCACGTAGTTAATAATTACGAAATATTATTTTCAGCCCATGAAAACGCAATGTTACTATAGTTTTCTTTACAGTATTAAACTTTTATAACTTGGTTAACAATAGTATAAAGTTTATTTAAATCCTCGGGTTAATACTAAAAACATAAAGTGTGGGGATTAGCCTACTAGGTCCGAAAGTATTATTAACGACGCTAACTGCTATTTATAGGATAAAGTCCTTAAAACTCATACCCTTTATATTTTTAGATTACATTTTATACGCTCTTTTTAACGGTTTATAGTACCTTTTATGCTTTTGAATACCCTATAGTACTTTTACAGATATTTGTTTATATTCGTTGCTGGCGATCCTAACTAATATTCCGGTGTTATATTTAATCCAATCCCAAGGCTCTAAGTATATGTTTAACTAACTATTAATTTAATCGTTTTGATAATTTGTAACAAAAACGTTTCGTATAAATTTGGCGGCTTGGAATAATATCATTACATCGACAGCATATAATACTAACTATTCATTAAGGTTTATCACATGTATAATTACCTCGTAATTAAAGTTCATATCGTTTTCAATCGGAATTTCAGCTGCCGTAAAGCTTAAAAGTGTTACTAGTACTTATAGCAGAACTTTTCAATAGTTTCGAATGCTTACTTCTCAATATTCATATAACCCACAGCGTTAAATAGTCTTAAAAAGCGTTTTATAACCGGGTATCAGAATCGGCGGTGTAATATCCTTATTTCTGGTCATATTAAGTTAACAAATTTAATTATATATATTTCGGAGGGAAACAAAAAGTAGCCTAATTTAAGCCGAAGTAGTACGAATATGTTATTTGAATCGCGAACCAACTAATCAGTCCTATTCTATATCTAGATTTCAAGCTTATTTATATTAGCTTACAAAAGCAGGAATAACGTTTTAAAGTATATTATATAAAATTCAACCGGTGCGAATCGCGTATTTATATTGATTGCATTCAATAACAACGTTTTATCTTTATCAAATAAGACTTTTCGGTATTCCCCTATATAGTCGAATTGAAATTTCGGAATTTTGCTTCAAACGCATCGAATCATCGTTTTCCAGCCGTTAATATTTAGGCTGCACCGGTATTAAGTAAAATACCCTAAAGTCGGTTGCTGTATTTATCCGAAAGTATAAATTATAACGTTATATAAGCGTTTACCATGTCTTCGTCGTCATCTAAGCCTATATTATATAAGAAAAAGGCGTCATATAGGCCTGTAAAGATACGTTAGGCGGTTTCGTTATCTTAGGTTATTGGGTAAGTATTATCACCTTTGAAGTTTTTTTTGCTGGAGGTATATTCGTAAGGGTAGGCGTTAAACTTATCTTTTTCGGCTTTACACTCGATTACGTACGTTTTAACATTGGCTTTTATCTAGCCCTTCAGTAGATAATCAGCTAAAAACTATTGATTGATCTGAATCCATTCGTGTATTAGGTAATAAGTAAATTGATAAACAATTTTGTTGTACAAGATACATTGCTTTTACAAACCCGTAAAGCTTCGTATATTTTCTGTAAATATAATTATGGTCGCGGTCCGTATCCTTAACCGTATAATCGTCCTTGATAATGGCCGTCTCCCCTTCCCCCTATGATTCACTTTTTAAAATCTGTATCTAGATGGTTTATATTATTTTAGTTATACTTTGTATTTTTGGTCTCAAACGTGGTAAATAATTTCGACGAGGTTTGTTTTAGTGATTTAGCTTTTGCTTGTGGTTCTATTGACTACATATGCTAATTTTAGGCTCACATATCGGCGTATAAATGTTTCCAACAATGTTTCAAGACTCGTATAAAAGGCTTTTAACTCTTTTTCAGTCCTAAATAATTTGAAGGCAAAATCAGAGTATCCGCGGCATATTTTATTTTAATACTTAAATAAATAGTTTTCTACCTTTATATTCTGATCTAAGGGCTATCTATCACTTTCGGAACTTCGTCAATAGGGTAATAGATACTTTTTATACGTTTTTATTAGCGTTTTTACGCTGGTATTTTAAGGATTCTTAGGTTATAGCAATCTATTCCCTAATATAAAGGTTATAGTTAGTTTCCTTATAGAAATGTAATATTAGGCTGGAATAATAATCCGTTAATATGTCTACTTACGTAAAGTAATATATATACTATTTCTAAGTTGACCAAAAAATATAAATGGTAAAATAACGGGAAATTGAAACGGTTTAATATATGGATTTTTATACGTATTGAAAATGATACGGATTTATTTATCGAATATATCGTATGATTCGCCCTTATAATTTTCGTTTTTATTCCGAAGTTTGGCGAAATTGATATACTTTATAAAGTATTTCCTATTAATGGGAAAACGATGGGGTAAAAGTTAACTATAAGGGTCGTAGTTAACGGGTATTGGTTCGTAAGGTACGTATTAACGTTTCGCATCACTTATTATTTTTTGAAATAGAGCGTTTTCTCCATACGAGCCATTTTTATCGTGGTTCATTTCGTTATTGACGGCATTCAAAACTTGGTCTCGTTTTAGTTGCGATTTAAACATAAATTTCGAGGAGGGTTCGTTTTCAACCCGTATTATCAATGATTCTTTCGGTACTTACTCCTCTTTTATCGATTCTTTTAGCTTCGTTTCCACTTCTTGGTAGGCTTCTAGTTTTACTAAACACCTGTTTTCTATTTTTAAAATCTTTCATCGTTTCCGATTCATTATTCTAAGGAGGCGATCCTAACGTTTTTTCAATAAGTGACCCTTTATAAACTTCACTTTTATCACTTTATCGTCCGTTCACTTTGGTATTTTTAATTGTCAGACTTTTATTAACAGAACCTTTACATTGCAGCTATAATTTTTACCGGTTGTATCAATACCTCTGTTTCGTAATCATTTTCGTAATATTCTAAAGATCGTACTATTAACTATATACTAAATGTCCGGCATCCAGTCTGTAAAATCCTTTCCGAAATCGTCGAATAAGTCACGCACTTGAATATCGCCATGGTAAAAGTTAAAAATTATATCAATAACATATGTATTTGCCCTAAAAATGTCTGAAATCTTTACTAGTATTTCGATTTAATTATCATATAGGTTAAGGTCTAAATACTTCAAAATACTATTACGAAACGACGTGTTCGCAAATAGGTACTTCATATAATCGTTATCTTTTGCCAGGTCTGTTACTGATAGGGTTATAGTTGTGGGATGGAGAGGCTGGGTAGGCTAATTGCTACATGTACCTATAATGTTAGAGAGGCGCAAATTGCTAGTTTCTTGTAGTAATTAGAATTCGGATACATTCTGGGTTTAAGTGAATCTGATTGAAAAACAAATGAATAGCGTACAAGTACGTAAATACTAAATATATGATGTATAATAGAGCGGTTAAAGTAAGGCTTTTAACGTATTCTAGTACGAATGAAGTTTGAATAATACGCAAATAAAGCGTAACTAAAAGCTATTCAAACGTTTTAAATTTGTTTTGTTAATGTTTATTGCCCCTATATTAGCCAAATGTTTAAGAAAACTCAAATATCGTAAATACTAGGCTTAAAATACGCAATGAAAGGCGGTTAAGGGGAGATAAATATGGTAAATAGGAAAAAGAGGAGGAAAAATGTGGATGTAGAGAGGTATATATGTATTGTTATAACCCAAAAACCAACTGTAGGTCATGGAATAGGCCAGCGGTCCGCTACGCTATCAGAAGCGTGATATCCAACATATCAAGCCAGGGATCTCTCTTATGTAAGGACTCAGGGTTAGGGTTGGGACCGCAAGAACCGAAGAGCAGTCCAGTCGATACTACATTGGACTGCAGGAAGCGACCAGCGACTTCAGCGGTCTAGTACTAAAGATGGTATGAAGGCTATAGGATATAAAGACACGGCCATCACCACATAGATAGTATTTCCTTCATAGCTCTTCAGTTGTCAATCTAAGTATTCAGTCTACACACTAGAATAACCTAACGGCTAGTGATCATTCTACAGCACGAACAAACATCTTTTTGATATTGCATCTTTGTTACTTCTGCTACCTTACTGCTAACATAAACCCCCTAACACCTTCTATTTACTCACGGGTATTTAGTGTGATCATTACATATATGTAATCCGGTATAAAAGGCTCGGTTTATTGTTAGTGTGCGGTTTGGATATCGTGTTGTAGCTGCTTTTATTAGTTACGAGCGGTTTAAGTGTCGTATCCGTAATCGCTCTTGGGTTTCGCGAACGGGTTAAATATAGCGTTTATAGCTGTTTTTACATTTTTTAAGCGGTTTGGATGTTATATTTAGATCGGATAGGTTCCAACAAAGGGCTCCAAAAACTTGGCGGTTTTAGCTCGTGTGGCCTAATACATCATATGATGATCTTTTAAAAGTACCTGTGAATGTTTAAAACGTTAGGTCGAATTAACGGTTAACATAACACGGATTTTAGTAAATAGGGCACTAACCGGTTAATAATATCGTACTAAAGTGGGTTTTTTTAAAAAAGTTACTTCAAATCTTATATTTTTGTTATACTTCTGGTTTTAAAGGCGCTCCCGCGTGGTTTCTCACTTCCATATAGTTTTTATAAGGCGTATTGTTAAAATATAAACAGTCGGAACTGTTATAATATCTTTCTATCAGTATTTAACTTTTATTTTTTTCCCTCTCAATTTATCTTTAGTCGACTAACTCGGTTCCTCATTAATATCGGTAAGATCTCTACTTATTTACGTAAACGTGAAAAAGTAAATAATTAATCGTAAAGATTAGTACTGTATTAGTAAAGATAGATAAGTTAAGGATAAATGTTTAAAGAGTGTATGCCTTACATGAGAGATTATAAACCCATTACCCGGAAAGTGGTACTTTACCGTATACTTTACAAATGCCACTTCTAGGCGGTGGCATGCTATTGTACACTCTTGTAGGAATACACCTTACAGAGTGATACATTACCGTGCACTGCTGCAAAGGTGCATTTCGCATCGCAGCTACTTACTAATTATAGGGATATATATATATACATATCCACAATAATAAAATTATTGTCCCTCCCTCCTTGAAAGTGTTGTCTTTACGTGACGCGAGCTGGACAAATGAAATAAGCCTAATAAGATTTTGAATATTAACAATTTAAATGTAATAGTGAAAATTGATAACAGTTTTATAACTTTTCGAGTTATATAGGTCAATTTGTACCGAAAGCCATTCAAGTCTGATGAAGATCCTAACGTAAATAAACTATGAGTAGGATGTGTTAGTTAATATAACCCTTTCAAACCGATTGTTAATAAGTTAATAAAATGTAAACGGCGTGGAAGACTACCCCAAAAAAGATATATATTGAAGAGAAGGACGGCGATAAGAACTATAGGCCTGGTAAGGTATATATAATGGCGTGTGAATTATAAAAGGAGAAATTTAACAATTACATGCCTTTAAGCTGTATATCGAAAGCATTATTAATATACCGGGTAAGTTTTGTAAAAGACAACCAAATGGAAATTGACGACTTATTTTCGATGGGTTATACAATTTGTACCGTTAATACAATTTAAAGATTAAAACGTTATTATATTTAAGTCCAAGACAATTTACGAGGTTCAGAGTAAAATTACGGACCGGCTATACGAAAAGTTACGGTGAATCGTTTAAGTATACGGTAATAAAAGTAAAAACTACATATTTATTTAATTACTTACAATCCAAAGTATTAATTAGTGTTTAATTGTCGCTATTGCTACAAGTTTAATTACTAGAATGAAAGGTAAATTTATACTTGATAGACTAAATATTACGTAACCGTACACGTAATTTGCCACCGATCTTTCACGGATTATATTACTGAAATTTCTTTAAAAATGACAAATTTCCGGTTTGTATGATGATACACTGTATTAAGCCCCTATACGAACTAGCTAAGGTAGGAGTACACTAGTTCCTAACGTACCAAACGTACTTTGAAAATGGACTATACAAAAAGACTTTAACGTTTAACACGTACCTATTAATTACAAAGGGTAAAAACTCTGGAATTGTTGGTATATAAACTAACGATACCTTTTTTTTCGAGAATTTTCGGTTTGTAATGGCGGAATAACTTTTTATCGAAAGTTTGAGCCTTTAAAAGTATAACCTAATCGAAAGGTAATTTAAAGACGTATAATTTGATTTGAATACATCATAAATCCGAATTTATAATATTAAGCTTAAAATTAGCACTTACATAAGCCTATAACGAAAAGAGTAAACTATAAGCATAATGATTATCTACAGAGACGACGAGGTAAAATTACAAATATACATGAAATAAAGGGCTCGTACATCCTATATCATCACTCTATACTAACTAGAGGCGTTGTATAATCTTTCTATTGTAATATAAATATAATATTTATGAAACGAGGGGTTTAACAGGTTAAATAAAGGGATTTAGTAGAAAAAGAACCACGTAAAAGGAGGAATTAACATGGTTTTTATAAACTTGACAAAAGTGAAGTAAACGATTTTTATGGACAGGTAATTTACTAATAATACTTACCTTATATCATAAATCGGCTTTTTGATAATATTCGTGAACAAAAAAAGGTTGAAAAGCTAATTTACAATTACCGGAAACCTAATATATTAAATATCTATTAAATATAGGAGTATTATCCGGTGCTTATTATCGTTAAAGATTTACGGTATAATGATAGGCTTTGATATTGGTATAGTAACTAACGGTATATTATTGATTATTACCAAATAATTAAGACTATTTCAAATACCTGTAGTAGTATATACAAACTTTCGAAGGCTTTACGAATACCTATAAACACTGGATACAACTAATGGAAAACGTATAATAATAAATTCAATACCTTTAAAGAGAGTACACAAAGCCTGGGAAATAGATGAATTTGGGTAAATTGATGGTAAAAATAACCCCATTAATATCATAACTAAGGCTACGTTTAATAACGACCTGGAAAGGTTTATGTATAGTAATACGCTAACCGTACGAATGGAAAGCTACGTAGACTACCTAGCACATAACGCAGAGGAATAGGGTTTCCCTGGAAAACTTGAAAACTTTCAGGATGGTGGCGTTGATGGTAAAAGTAGCAATGGTAATAGTTGAAATTACTAGTAAAAGGTACGTAATTGGTAGCATAACTAATTTGTATAAGTTTGTAGCGAAAGATTTTTATACGGGAAATGAATAATGGAGGTCTTGGAAGGAAGGAATAAAAGGGACACAAAAGGCCGTAATTGAGGTTGATTTCAGTACAGACTAATCGTAATTAACAGGGGTTTGGCTTGTAGATTGAAGAGGAATTTAAAGAGCTTGGCCCCAATTGATGGCCAGCCACGCTGGCGTGCAGGCACAAAACAAAAAGCCGCCAGTGTCGGAATAGCAGTCAAATGCAGTATAACCAAGTTAACTTTACTTGCAGTAAAGTTGATTATACGTACTGCAAATTGACTGCAGTTTGTAGGATTTGAATACACTGTACTACAAGTGTAATACAGCAGGTGCCTACTTCAAAGTGTAGAACATGCCAATGCGTTTGGCCATAAAAATTATTGTGTAGACCGGCTAGAGGTCTGCCAAACTTAGAATCAACACATCGCAATCAACAATATCAATGCAGCACCAGTTACTTCGACTACAGTGATTCGAATCTACTACGTTGCAAAGATAAATACCTACCAACAGTTTTGGAGTTACTAATCCCTTTTTAAATAATAATGAATTCTTTAATATAAGCTTTATTAATAAATACCTTAACGGCACTCGTAAATAAACGTCTTTCGAATGCATTTATTGAATGACGTATAATCCACATAAATTTATTATAACAACTGACGGTAAATTTAAATCATAAGTAGCGATTAGGAATCCGCTAAAGAGTAATTCAATATTAACTCTAAATACTGTTTTTATGCCGTTAATGTTACGAGCCGGAATTATTGATATATATATACCCCTTTAAACCTTAATAACAATATAAATAAAGCTATAGAGGAGTTATTTAAAACTTACCTTTTGTTTGATACCTAGACTCAAAGTAGGTAATCTTGCATTTAAATCGTTTATTAGATATTGATAAGCGCTTGAAAACGTACAAGGTAAGGTGGTCGCCGCTAAAAAGGCTATAAAAATTTAACGTGTCACTTAATATAATGTTAACATACGGAGTGGTACTAATTTCCTATCATTTACGCCTATTTGTTTGGGCGGTTTTTACGCCATATAGCGTTTTAACTAAGAGCATGAAAACTACATAAGGAAGATTATTTTATTAGTTAACGTACAAGTTTCGGTTCACGATCAAGTAAAACGCCAGTTGAATTCAATTAAAAAGTTGGTAAAAATAGTCAGAAATATTAATAAAAAGTTAGGTAACTTAATAAATATGGATGAAAATTTGTTAACCAAAAAAAGTTTAAACAAAGACTTAGATAATAATATTAAAGAGTATAGAGACATAACTGGGTGTTAATAATCGTAATAGAAATACAGGTTTGTACTCCATACTTAATATCTGTAAAGAAGTGTTGTTTTCAACGGTTCGATAACTAACAAAAATACGATTAAACCAGTTTAAGGTCTAAACGGGAAGGCCCGTCCATATCTTCTAGTTAGTTGTAACAGGATTCGAAAATATCGAGGGCGGTAATATCCAATAAGTTTAAAAACGATTTTCAAATCAAGTAAACATAACCCATTGATTTAACCAAAGTTTATCATTTTGAATGGTTTTCAATATAGGAACAATTTATTTGGGGTTATTTTCGGGCTTATAACATAATTTCGACGTGGTATTCAGGTTTAATCTCACCATGGTTACCAATAATACTTATAACGGATAACTGATAATCGAAAAGTCATGAATTGCAAAACAGGTTGAAAGAAGTTTAAACGATCAAATTAATATAAACCCTGGGGTATTTAAAACCCGGGATATTATGTTTGACGACATTGAAATTAATTTTACCTACGGTATTATACTGACTACAAAGTATACATAATGCTTCTAAAATTAATATTGCCTTTATAATTTTCAAAAAGAATTTAAACGTCATTTCCCACCAGAAATTACTCCAAGGAAAAACTTTTTCTTATTAACGGTTTTCTTCATATGTCATTATATAGTCGTTATTTTAATTTATACGAATTTCATATTAATGTAAATACATTACAAGAAATATTTATCCTCTATTCAAGGTTTTGTAACCAAAATAAGTAAATGTTGAACGAGTGATATATTGTTAACGTAAGAGCTATAAGTTATTGACAATGATCTAATACCAATAGTAGTTATATATTTATTATTTAATGTAATTGAAATTCGTGAAACAAACAATGTCAATCGAAAAAAGTTAAAATAATGAAAAACCGTAAATAAATTAAAATCTTTTAATTAAAACATTTATAACGCTATCCTTCTTGAGACGGAATACGATAATTCAACATTACTACACCAGTTTCAATCCGTAAGAATGTTTTCAAAATTCTTCAGTTCAATTCAAAGCTTGGTCGCAAACAATAACGCAAAAAAACATTGAAAATCTCAAATAATAATTTAAAAACCGTTTAGCATAACCTTCGACATATACAGTATGAATTACTTCTAAGTTAACACTTTGATTCAAACTATCTGTAATAAGTATAAAGTAATGTAAGTTACTAGCTCTTTTTAGGGGATGTTGACTATAAAATCGATTACAAATTCACTTTAAAACCGTTTGGAAACAAATAAAGGTTTAAAATATCGTTTTTGAAGATATGACTAATAATTCATTAGTTTACAAATATTAAATTTACATTCAATACGTCAAATTATATATTGTTACTCATAGCGTAAATACAGTTTTATTAAAATGATAATAGTGATGTTATGGATCGAGTAGCTAGTGAAAAACGGATAGTATATAACTTGTATAGAAGCGGTAATGAAAATCTTGTAACCGAACACTCAAATACGGTTCCAGAAACTTAAAATACCATTATCATTTACCGAAAATTTCGAAGATGAAAACCGTAATTATGTGATTTTCATTAACGCGAATATTAGCGAGAAAGCTGTGATTACCCATAAGTATTGTATAAAACAGGCAAGGATAAGTGGTATCCCAGGTAATAACGATGTTTTAAGTACTTTAAAAATCGGTATTAGTAAGACGTTCATAACCCTTCGGAATGAATTCGTTGGTTGTGGTTAACTAAATGACGCGCACAATCGTAAACAACTTCAAAACGACTTATCTAGGGCGAATGAAACCTAGTTCTAAGCTTTTAATATAGGGGTCGAAACCCTCTTCAAAAATATATTGATTTCTTCGTAATAGTACTTCGGGTCGGGTATAAATCGTTCCTCTTTAACATATTTACTTCAAAGTGAATTGGAAAGAATGTTTCAATTAGCGGATTTATCGTTTAGAAAACCATCAGGTGGTTATAAAGTATTCCATGTTTTTATGGTCTTTGAAGATAGTAAACTAAAGGATGGTGCCTTGGAGCTCCACGTTCCATACTTTTAAATTATTAATAATTCCGAATAATTTATAATGATCTTTCTAAATATACTCGGCTGGTAATGAACCACGAGTGTATATAATATTAGGTGAAGTTTGTCATTATTGACACGTTGAAGTAAACAGTCTTTTAAGAACTAATCAAAATAATTGGTTCTTAATATTTTTTTGTTTAGGGTCTCATTAAGCGAGGACGGGTGTGGAAAAGAAGGTAAGTTTATGGCGCTTGAAAGTAATTTCTTTTTTGAACCCTTATAAAAAAAGATGATTTTTATTGGTCACATCAAAGTACCATCAATCGTTAAATTATCTATAAAATAATTCCGGTAAAGTTTAACGATGTTCAAAAACCATTATGCTATTAAAACAAACCTAAAAAAATTTTATTCTCAAATAATGCGTAACATTTCCGAGTTTATACGCACTCCTACTTCAGTTTCAATAACCAATCCTAAATACTAAGTTTTTTAAAAGACAAATTGGTATTTGCTTATGTTAGAATATAGTTTAACAACGATTAAGGTATTTAAAAACTAATGAATTCTGACATTATAGTTGGCAGAATTACTGTTCGAATATACGAAAATGTCGTAGGAGTAAATAAAACGCAAAACATTGAAAAATAGTCCTAACGAATTATTAATATATTGTTAAAATTTAACCGGTATGTTCCAAAATCAGAAAGGTTTAATTAATTATTAGATAAGACCAAAAGTTATCTGAAAAGCAGTATTGTACTCGTTATACTTTTTGATATGAAGTTTATTAAAAAAAAAAGTTTTGATGTAAAATTTAGTAGATAATTTCACTCGTAAAATATTCGTGAGAGATTCTGTAATTAAAGGAACGAGTTAACGGTCGGTTTTAGTAATAACCTTGAATGATTGATAATCTATACAAAAATGCAAACCTCCATCAGGTTTTTTTAGCGAACAGTACAAAATCACCCGTTAAGTAGCTATTGATACAAATGTAACCTTAATCAAACAATGTAGTTAACTCTTTTCGTAATAATAAAAGCTTTTCACGCAACATTAATATGAAAATAATGAAAAACAACATTCAAAAGTTAGTCCAAACTATAATGTTAAAAAATATAATTGGTTTCGGAACTTTGAGGAGGTAAATTATCCTCCAGACATTCATCGAATAAAGGCGCAACCTCCTTGAAAGCATCCTGTAGTTTGTCGTCAATGGTAACGGATAGCTTTAGAGATGACATATTCTTGATATTGTTGAAGTAGAGGAAGGTAAACCGTGAAGTAATAGTTCGGTCGTTGTAAACTTTACGGAATATGAGGTAAAAAGCGGAGGTATCGATACCTTTAGGCGGATTTTATGTCAGAGTAAATCTCCTTTTTCATACGCGGTAGCTAGCCGCTCTTTTTGAGAGTAATACGTGTTTTAAAGTAAAGTAAATTAACCATTTATACTTGATTAAACATAAACTCAAATAACATTATGTGATAAGAAAGAAAGAAAATAACACTAAATACGACATCGATATCTATCCAAGTTAACATTTAAATATGCAATAAAAATATATCATAAGCCGGTTTTGGTAAAGTAACGTATAACCTCGTTAAATTGTTATGGTGTTGATAGGCCTTAGATGTTGCAACGTTGTCAATTCGATTGGTCGAAGTAACAGTAGTATTGTAGTAGTTAGATGGTGGATGTATTTTTCTATGTTTGGCAGACCGCTAGCCAGTCTGTACTATAATTTGTATGGCCAAGTGCTTGGCCTATGCCTTAGAGTGAAGTGTAGCTTACTGCACTCAACTTAAACTCAATGCGGTAAGTCCGTACAAATCAATACACTTGTAGTACGGTTAACTTTACTACAAGTAAAGTTAACCTACTACACTTAATATAATACCATTGAAATACTGTTTTAACATTTGCGACTTTTTGTTTTTATGTCTGCGCACGCTAGTGTAACTTGCCATTAATTGGTGGTAACCTCTGAAATCCCTCCTTAATCCACAAACCAACAACAGGCCAGACCCCTATCAATTCCGATTAACCTGTATTGGAAATAACCTTAATTACGGCCCCTTGTATCCCTTTTGCTTTATCCCTTCGAGGCTTTCGTTCCTCAAATCTCGTGCACAGATTCTTCGCCATAAACCTACACGAATCAAGTACGCCACCACTTACGTACCTTTTGCCAGTAGTTTAAGTTACTGCTATCACCACCATTGCCACTATTGCCCTAGCGGTTTTTTAATTTGTCGGGGCAACTTTGTTTCTTTACATCACGTGCTGGGTGATCTACGTATCCCTCGATTCATATAGTTAGCATATTACTATCTATAAACCTTTTTAGGGCGTTATTGGGCGTGGCCTTGGTTATAGCATCGGCAGGATTATCTTTGCTGTTGATTTACTGGAATCTATCGATCTCCCGGGTTTCGTATACCTTTCTTAACGCCATTACGTTTATTATCAGGCGTTTTTCATTAGTCGTGCCTAGTTTTTATAGGTATTCGTAAAGGTTTCGGAAATTGGTATATACTATTACAGGTATCGATGGCAGACTTAGCTATTTGGTGATAATCCTTAATTTACCGTTAGTTATCATGCCGATATTAAAGCTTGCTATTATGCCATAGACTTTAAAAGCTAGTACACTCCAAGTTATACGTTTGTATTTGATAAATATCCAGTAAATAAGGTTTCCAGTTATCGTAAATTTTATTTTAAACTTATCCTCTTTAATTAGTATTATTAGGAAATCGATTTATGATGTAAGGTTAGTATTATTAGTAAATGACCCGTTTGTAAACATTATTGGTTTTGCCTTCATTAAATTTATAAAAACTTTGTTAATTCCTTTTTTCATGTGATCCATTTTCTATTGAATCCTCTTATTCAATTTGTTGAAGTTTTCGTTTTGCGGATTTTATACTTTTGCCGTAATAGAAAGATCGTACGATACTTTCGGTTAATATAGTGTATCAATGTAAGCTGTATGAGCCCTCTACTTTAGGTATCTCTGTACCTTTGTTTCGTTAGCTTTGTCGATATTCTTTAGGGTCGTAGCTTACCACTTTTATCGTAGGCTAATATAAGTACCGCTTTTAGCCTTAACATTATGTATGCGGAGTGACGATCCATTAAAGTTAAGTTGTGTACCTTTAGTTAACGTTTTAACTAGTTTACACTTTTAAAGGCCTGACTTTTCGATAATAAGTTATTCCGCTGTTATAAATCTAGTATTGCCGAGGAAAAGGGTATTGTTAGTTTATATACCTACAATACTAAAGTTTTTACTTTTTGTAATTAATAGGTACAGGTTAAATGTTAGAGTCTTTATGTTTAATCTGTTTTTAAAATGTTCCTGATACGTTAAAAACCAGTAAACGTTAGCTTTAGCTAATCCGTATGGAGGCTTGATATAGTATATTATCGTGTTAGCTGGAAACTGGTCTCCTAGGTTTTATAGTAGTTTTAGCAGTATCATCCGCTAAAGGTCGGTGGTAAATTGCGTGTATGGTTACATGATGCTCCGGCTATTGAGTGTAAATTAACCCTTTATGCCAATGGATAAACTGGAAGTAACGGGAAATATTAAACGTTAGCTAATTTTCTAAATTATAGGTGATTAAGTGAATATTTATATTTTAGCTTTATTATCGTATTTTTAGGTGATTAGACTTGATTCTTCGTACAGCCGATTCGTAGTCTTACCTTTAACTTCGTAAACTATTTTTGGTTTAAAGATAGTGATATTTTGGCCTTTAAATTGCGTTAACTGTATAAATTATATAACTCTCCTTAATAACTGGTTGTTCATTTCTACTTCACTACTTTATTTAAAACGCTTACGTGTTGTATGAATAATGCTTTTAATACGTAGTTTAAGGGTATGTTTTCCGTTAAACTTTTCCTTCTAAAATACCTATGACGTTATATATGCCTTGTTAGGCCTATAGTTTCCATATTTCTCCTTTTTAGTGTATATCCTTCTTTTAGGTGGTCTTTTACATCGTCAACGTTTTATCGGCTTGTTAATAGTCGGTTCGGGAAGGTTGTGTTAATTTATTCGTTCAGTTCGGAGGTTATCGACGTCGGGATCTTTATTAGATTTGATTGATTTTTTGTACAGTTTGATATGTGTGGCTCGGAAAGTTACGGAGCCGTTAGTAGTTTCAACTATTTCGTTCGAGTTGGTAATACTGAATATTTTATACGGCCTATTCCATTTACCTGACTCTCGTTATGTAAAGACTTTACTTTATAAGAGGAGTAAAAGCACGTTTATTATTTAAGGTTTGTTTTTGATGTTAAGGGTATCTTTGATCTAGCAGCGTGTCAATTCCTTTCGTAGTTCCTTTATTGTTTTATTATATGTAATAGTACGCTTTTGGTTATTTGACGAAGGTAGCGACTTAGCAGTTATGCGTAGGTAAGATTCAAATACTAGTAGAGTTGGTATAAGTTCGTTAAGGTTAACAATATTGTTACGAAATTTTACCGCTATTTAAAGTTGTGTTTCTTGGCTTGTAAAGCTTTCGATTTTCAATGTAAGGATATCTTAAGCCCTTTGTAAAAGTACTTATGCCCTTTTAACCTTGTTAATACTTTAGTAAGTTGATATAGGGATCTATTTGTATTAAAATCCTATCAACTTTATGTTAATTAAAACTGGATCGTAGTAAAGTTGGTGCCGGTATCGTAAATTAACATTATTGGTAAACCAAGGTACGTGTTAATTTATAAAGTGCGTAATACTTTCTATGTTTTTTTTCGTTGTAATAGTTTTGAAGAATTTAACGCCGTAAAAAGCCGTGCCAAAGTTTATAACATATAGTACTAACTTACCGTTTAAATAAAACACGTTTACGAAGATTTTATAATTAAAGTTTTGATTTTACTTTAATGTAAACTTAAACTTTAAGGGGTTTGGAAGTGTGTCTGGCAGTATTGGTAAGTGCGTTTAATTTTATTTAGCGTTGGTATATCTATATATTTGTAACTAGTTGCTTTTAAGACCTTGTAAAGCTTGTTATTTGTCGGGTGGTTAAATTTACGATAGGATTAACGAAGTTTTACCTTTGTTAAATTTAATATTATTGCCTTTAATCCTTAAAGATAGAATTAGAAATGCCTTTATTCAAGGTTAAGTAGGAACCTTTTGCCGGCTTTAATATTTATTAGTTTATTAATTTAAATATTACCGTTGACGCCAAGGTTTTTTATGTCTTCGAGGTAAAGAAGAAAGGGGGTAGGAGATTTTAAGATATAAAAAACAATAGGGTTAATAATAGTCTTTATTGTCGTTGATTCTGGTAAAGATATCTTTTTCCCAGTGCCAAAATCAACTTTAGCCTTACCAGTATCCGCGGGGTTAAGTTTCTTAATAGTATCCATATCCTTTCGTAACGCGATATACTACGAATAGCCTTTTGTTAAATACCGTATTGCCCTTGTATCCGGTATAATCCCTTAAAAGACTTGCTTTACATATCGGTTTTGGATGGTAAAGAGGTGTTTAGAGTTAGGGTTTTTATCGTTATAACGGCGGTAGGGGTTTTTACCTATAAGGCGGTATAAGAATACGTGGTTAGTTATTTTTTACGTGGCTTCCAGACTAGTACCGGCGTTAACTCCGGTATCTTCGTATTGACCGATAGCCTTCGACTTGTTTTTCTTTCTTTTTACTTTACTTTCTTTAAATTTCGTAATACATTTTACGTAGTTTTATTTAAGGTAAAGGGGTATTACGTATGGTATATCACCTGTTTTGCGTTACGTTCGATGGTAGTGTGGCGTGTTGACTAGCAACCTTGTTTGCCGTAAATCCAATATCTTTTGGCGTTTGAGTTGAATTTGTTTGAACGACTTGAAGACCTTGAGGAGGGTGAATACCCTCTTTCGTGGGTAGAGGTCCGAACCCTTTATTAACCGTATTTACTGGGTCGTCCGTATCGTCGATTAATGTAGTACGAATTGGAAAGATTTTCTTCGTTATTGAATTCCGGAGCTTGTGGGTATATACTAGTCGAGCCGGAGACTTGAGTAATTACAGTCGCCAACAAGGAACGTAGTTGGCTAAAAAAACCTTTCGTAGGTGGTATTAGGTTATTGTAAGGCGTATTCGAACTTTTTATAGCCCATAATTGTTTGCCGAACTTATTGGCATAAGGTGCCTTCGCCAGCTTTTACATTCCCTATTGCCTGTTAGCAAAGTATTAACCTATTAAGTATCTAATTGAAAAGATTTATTTTGTTTTCCAACTTTTTTTTATAATTTAACATGTAAAATTACTTGATGATATTCCAATCCGTATGGTACTAGGCGAGTTTAACGTTGTATTCGAAATTACTCTTTATGCTATCGTAAATTTCGCGGGAAAAAATACAATTCGTAAGGTATCGGAGGTAGTAGTCTTTAATTTAGCCGGTAAAGATACTAGGAAATAGCGAGTAAAAACCTGGAAACTTAACTTTTATTTGGTGGCAGATGTTGAAAAATAGGCGTGACTTGATGTCGAGGAGGTTATACGGCTTACCGTTATACTTATTTTTTTCCTCTTAGATCTTAACAAACGTGGTAATTACCGTATAGTCTGTATCTTTTATAGGGACGTGCCGAGGGAAAAGTGTGATATACTAGTCGTAATCCTCGCCTGGCTGTGGAAAAAATTAAGGTTATTGATAGTGTTGGTGGGTGGGATAGTTGCCCCTGGTTAAATTTGAAGGGAAAAAGCTAGTGGTCGTGCTTATAGTAGGCTCGCATGTGAAGCCGGTTTTTCCTTGATTTGTCTGCTGAAACTGGACTTGTTAAGGAGTTTGGGGGAAGTGGGCTTAATGGTTTTCATTACAGGGGATTTGGTGATACTCCTCTTGATATTAAGGGGTCTGGCGAGGTTTTTGTTTAATGGACTGGTGGAGTTAAGGGCTTGTAAATTATAGGTATATTAATTCCTTACGTCCACCTGTTGAAGCCTGGACAGATCCTTACGAAAGTGTGTGTGGACGTTAAAAGTTACTGTTACCAGTAGTTTCTTTGCTCTTAACTAAGGTTTCTTAGGGTCTTTTATCCGTAATATAGTCGTAGAGTAGGTTAGTCAAATTACCTTTTTTTCCTCTTTTCGTAGATAGTTTAACTTTTTAAGCGAACAACTCGGTTTTTATTCTTATTTTTGCTTGTCTTTTCACTTGTTTTTATATGTCTAAACTCTAGTCGCGAAACCAGTTTTGAAAGTCGTTCAGAGCTATAGGTTTACAGTTGATTCTGGTATTTTTTATACCGAGAATAAATTAGCCGATTACGTTGATTAGATACCTTAGAGTAGAGTTTTCAGTAGCTTTAGTAAACCAGAGATCTTCATCGTAGTGTTTCTCGAAAATGGCGCCGATGGTAATAATTGCCTCCTTTCTGATAGGATTGGTTACGGTATCGATTCCAGTACGTTTTCAAGCTATCGTAGCAATCTGGCTGGTGTAAAGCTTGGTGGCGGTAAACTTGACGATTTGTGGACGTAGAGACTTGGTGATTTCAGGCGTAAAGACTTGGTGATTTAGGATGTGTGGACTTAACATTTTAGTGTGGAGTTGTACGACGTGGTTTTCTTGGCACGACTTGGTAATTTTTCGTGTTTTCGCTTCGAGTAGCGAACTTAACGATTAACGTGGTATAGAGGGAGTGAAAAGAGTAAAGTATGGGTAAAGATTTAGTGTAGGTGGTGCGGTCGTAAGTTGTTATTAGTGGTAAAGACTATTTAACGTAGGAACTTAGTCGTTTTTCTTATAGTAGTAGTACTCATAGTAATATTGACTTAGCTGTTTATCAATTTGCCGGTTTAGTAATCTTTGAAACTTTTAGAAGTTAATCCTAACACTTTTAAAAAGGATTAATAAAGATTTCTTGGTGCTTTCGAGTAGCAATACCGTCGTTTACTTATAAACTGCCGCGAAAAATTATATAGCCTATAAGTCTTCCCTACTTGCTACCGCGAATAACTGCACAGTGTATAGAAGTCCTTCATCAAAACTTTTCCTTTACCTTACCTAAAAAGGACAAAACGTAATCGGAAAGTAGCTTTTTTCTTTTACTTAGCCAGTCTATTCTTAACCTAATAAGCACTGATCAGTGTTGATAGGCCTTAGATGTTACAACGTTATCGATTCAATTAGTCGAAGTAACAGTAGTATTATAGTAGTCAGATGATGGATGCATTGTTTTAGGTTTGGCAGACCGCTAGCCGGTGTGCACTGTAATTTGTATGGCCAAATGCTTGGCCCGTGCCCTAGAATGAAGTGCAGCGTACTGCACTCGACTTACACCCAATGCAGTAAGTGAGCACAAAGCAATACACTTGCAGTACGGTCAACTTTACTACAAGTAAAGTTGACCTACTGCACTGCATGCAATACCATTGCAATACTGTTCCAACATATGGTGAAATAAAAAAACGCGAAAATTGTAATAGGCGGGTTATCTGTTTACTTACAACGTTATAATATTAATAACTGTAGGTAGGCCTTAGACGTTGCAACGTTGTCGATTCGATTGGTCTTCAAAGTAACAGCAGTATTGCATGGTTAGATGGTGGATACATTGTTTTAGGTTTGGCAGACCGCTAGCCGGTCTGCACAGTAATTTGTATAGCCAATTGCTTGGCCCGTGCCCTAGCGTGAAGTGTAGCGTACTGCACTCGACTTACACCCAATGCGGTAAGTCTCCACAAAGCAATACACTTGTAGTACAGTCAACTTTACTGTAAGTAAAGTTGACCCACTGCATTGCATGTAATATTATTCTAACACTGGCGGCTTTTTAGTTTGTATGCGCGTATGCCAGTGTGGCTAACAAATCTTTTCCGGTTAACGCTAAACAGCAGCCTCGTATCCCCTGTCAATTCCGATTGATTTTGATACTGTATTACACCCAATTACATGCAAATTAACCCCATTTAACCTTAATTGCTCCGTTACCCTGAGGTCCGAGTTTATTAACTTGTACAAAAAGTTTTTCCGCCACAGCCTTTCGTAGGTTTAACTATGCTATTTAAATAGATCGCCACTATTAATCCAATAGTAGTCTTCTAATCTGCCAGCATATCCCTGTCCACCATCACGTGATTTGAGGTTTTAGGGCGGCCTATTTATGTAACCCTCGATATGTATGTTTAGCATATTATTATTTACAAATCTTTTTAAGGTTTTGTTTGATGTGGCCTTCGTTATTGTATTTGTAGGATTATTTTTGTCATTGATTCATCGGAACTCCTTAATCTCCCTCCCTTCATAAGCTTCGCGGAGTGCCATCACGTCGATTATCAGGCGTTTTTCACTAGTGGTTCCGAGCTTTAAAAGGCATTCAAAGAGGCTTTTTAAGTTGGTATAGATTACCACTAGAATAAGAGGAATCTATAGCTACCTGATAATGTAGTTAAGGGGTTTTCATAGTATTATGCTTATATTAAATCCCGCTATTATATCGTAAATCTTCGAAGCTAATACGTTTCGTGTAATTCTGTTACACTTACAGGAGATTTACTGAATTAGGTTACCGATAATACTCAATCGATTTTCCTATCTATTTTCGTTAACAAGGGTTATTAAGCATCCGATTTGTAAAGATTATTAGCTTGGCTTTTAAAAGGTCGATTGACATTATATTAATTCCGGGATCTAAGTTTCGCATTTGTTACTTTAACCTTTCATTTAGTCGATTAAAGTCTTTATCCGTTGGTATTTATACTTATACCGTAATAGATAAATTTTATAAGGTTTCTGATTGGTATAAAGTGGTAATATAGTTATATCCTATACGCTATTTCAAATACCGTTAAGCTTTAACCTTTTTAATCCTGTCGATTATGGTAAAAATAGCGTTCTGGCCCTTTTAGCGGAATTTTAGGCTAGTATTAACACTAAGTATACGGATTAACGATCTATTAAAGTTAAGTTGATTGTTTTTTCTTAACGTTATTATCGAATTATAATTTTAAAATTTAAAGTCTTCAGTCGTTTGTTATTTTAATACTAAAGAGTTAGTTGTTTCGATAACAAAGTTATCGTTAGTTAATATACTTATTATGCCGAAGTCATTTTCTTATGTTACTGATAAATACGAATCTTATATTAAAGACTTTATCGCTAGCCGGGATTTGAAGTGCAATTGGTAGGTTAGGAACCAGTAAACGCCTGCTTAAGCTAATTTATATAGTGATTTAACATACCGTATTACCGTTTCCGATGAGTAGAAAACGCGGAGTTCCTGTAGTAGCTTTAATAATATAATCCGTTATAAATTTGCTATTAATTATATATAGGTTTACGTAATATTACGGTTATTAAATGTAAACTTACCTTTAGTTTCAGTTAGTAAACTTTCTGTTATTGTAACTATTAAATGTTAATTAATTTTCTAAATCATTAGCGATTACGTGAGAATACATTCCTTATATTTATCGCCGTATCCTTAAGCGATTAATCGTAACTTTCTATACGGCCGCCATGTAGTTTTACCCTTAACCTCATAGATAGTCTTCGAATTGAAAATCGTAATATTCGGGTTTAAAAAGTTAAAGTCAGCCTTCGACATAAATTATACTATACTTCGAGTTAGTAAACCGTCGATTTTAACCTTCTCGTTTTTCTTCAAAGGTTTACCGAAAGTTTTAATAAATTTTTGTGCCCTAAATTTTACTATATAGTTTTCGTTATCCTTTTTTTTTTCTTTTTACCTAAGTAGTATTTTAAATATGGCTCGATGTGTACTCCCTCTTTTTAAAATTCCTCTTCTTTAGGGGTCGTCCACGTTGGCGGCGTTTTATTGGCTTATCTATAATGGGTAGTGGATGTTCATATTAATTCAGTCGTTTGACTTAAGAGTCTTTATCGTTAGTAGCCATAATATAAAGCTTAATCTAAATAATTTGAAAAGATATAAAACCGTTAACAATTTTAATAATCGTTTTAAAGTTTACGATACTTAATATCTTATACGGCCCCTTTCATTTGCCCGGCTCCTATTATACGAGGGTTTTGCTTTATAATGATAAAGCAAACACGTCGATTATTATAAGCCGATTTTTAGTATTAAAGGCGTTATTAACTTAACGGTATGCCGATTCCCTTCGTAATTCCCTTAAAGCTTTACTATAGGTTACAATACGTTTTTAAGTACTTACCGAGGGTAAAGATTTACTCGTTAAGCGTGGGTACGTTTCAAAGATAATAAATGGTAGTATTAGGCCGTTAAAGCCTACGGTATTATTAAAGGCTTTTATTACAATTCATAGGCATGCCTCCAGATCCGTAAATTTTTCAATTTCCAACGTAAGGATGTTATACGTTCGGCGAAGTAGGGAGTATACCCTTTTAACCTTTTTTAATACTTTAGTAGGCTTTTATAGGTATCCATTTACACTAAATACATATTATTTTAATATCTTTTTAAAACTTCGCCGCCGTAAAGTTGGTATCGGTGTTATAAACGAAGACTTTAGGTAAACTTAGGTACGTGTTAATTTACAATATCTTTAACGTTTTTCACGTATTCTTTATTAAAAGGGACTTTAGAAACTTGGCTTCATAGAAAAAGGTTGCGGAATTAACGATGTGTAAAATAGGTTTATTATCGAAGTAAAATACATTAATAAATATCTTATCATTGAATTTTTTATCATCTTTTAATATAAATTTAAATGTCTGGGGGCTTAAATATACGTTTGGTAATAGTGGTAAATTCTTTCAATGGCTTTTAGGCAAAGTATTCTACATCATTATGTCTTGCGGATTTTAAGACTTTGTAAAGTTTGTTAACAACTGGATAGTTTAAACTTCGGTGTGGTTAACGTATTCCTGGCTCTATTAGGTTCAATACCACTGTTTCCGGACCTTAAAAATAAAACTATAGGTGCCTTTGTTTAAAAGCAAGTGAAAACCTTTGGCTATTTTTGATCAGTTCGTCTGAGTTAACGTCCACGTTAACTCCGAAGGTCTTTATATCCTTTAAGTAAAGTAAAAAAAGGGTAAGGGATGAAAGGATATGAAACTTAATTACTTTCATAACAATCTAAATTACCGTTGTCCCTAGTAATGATAGTAATTTTCCTAGGCCAAAGCCAACGTTAGTTTAGCCCGTATCGTAACGATTAATCTTAGTATCTGTAATGCTTTTCCTCTGCAATGTTACATATTACGAATAGCCCTTTATTAAGTACCTTATTACCCTTATTTTGATATAATACCCTAAAACATATAATTCGTATAACGATTACAAATGTTAAAGATGTATAAGGGATTAGGTGTATAATTAGGGTAAAGGTAAGGGTCTTTAGCACCTAAGCGGTATAAAAAGGCATTGTCGACTAGTTATTAGGCTATCGTATTAAAAGTAATATATTCGTATTATTTAATTTGTTTAGGGGCGTTAGTGGCGTTAGTTAGCTTATCGCCTTTAGCATATACCAACTAGTTCAAGTAATCTTGTTCTGAAATAATAGGGTATTTGACGTGGTATGGTGCTTTCCTATTATTACGTTCGGCGGGGGGAGTGGCGAGTTAACTAATAGCCGGTTTTGCTATAAATATAATATCTTTTATTACTATTACGACGATAATGATTACAATTAACAGGTTCTCCTGAATCTTATTAGCGCCAGCGTAAGTGTTGTCTCCAATTTAGGGCCGAGGTTAATAGACCTGATCTTAGGCGTTATAAGCGCCCGTATTTACGGTCGACGTAATTAACTAACGTAAGGTCTTCCTTATTTACGTTAAGAAAATTGTCGGCTTGGGAATATGTACCGAGTGAGTTTAGTATACTTGTTATTACAGTGATAGGCGAGAAGCGTAACTAGCTAAAAAAGTCTTTATAAGTGGTATCTAGGCGTTGTACGGTATATTCGAACTTACTGACACCCGTAATAGCTACACGTACCTGCTCGCGAAGTGTAGCTTTGCTAGAGTAAGCCTTTTTTATTGTCTTTAGACATATCATTAGTTTATTAACCATTTAATTCAAAACGATTATTGGTAATTTTTCCTCTTTCTCTTTGCCATTACTGTAGTTTACCGCGTAATGGCCTAGTTTATATAGTATTGTATAAGGTGAACGTCGTACTCGAAGTAGTCTTTTATATTATCGTAAATCTCGATAAACGTAGTAGCGTTTGTCAGGAAGTTCAAGTAGTAGTTTTTGACGTAACTTGTAAGAATTCCAGGAAACAGTAAGTAAAAACCAGAAGGTAAGACTTTTATCCACCTACATATATTTAGGAAAGACATTATCTTGGTTTTTAAAAGGTTGTAAAACCTTCAGTCATACTTTTTTATATTATCTTAGATCTTGGCGAAATCCGTTATTAACCTATAATTAATGTTAATCATCTTGATAGATTTTGGAGAAAGGTCGCGATAGTTATCCTAGGCTTCGTTGGAATTTTCTGGCGATTTAAATCTTGGAGGTTCCGAGGCCTAGTATTAAGGGTAATTACCAGTCGCCTGACCCGAGGAATAAATTCCTGTAGTATGGCTTATAGTAGTTTAGCGTGCGTAGGTATATCTGAATAGAAAAGATTTTTATAGGTGTTGGCGATAGAATTACTAAAGGACAATAGGTACTCAAAGGTTTTAGGAGGCCTTATGATATTATTTAGTTGACTGGTATAGAATGCCAACGTCAATACCTTCAGCCGCGTTGACAGCCTTCTTTTTACGTATTTTCCCGCTGCTAAGGGAATACTCCGCGTTGTCATGTAATGGTGCTGTTGCAAATAGATTAAAGGGCTTTTCGTTCGCGCGTAAAAAGGCTTAGCTCAACTGGAATTAAAGGAGAGGTCCTTTAGACCGCGTATAAAGGCGGTAAAGTTTTTTAATAGCTTTGCCTTTTAGCTGTAGGTTGTAAGGGCATTCTTTCATCTAGGTAAGGTCGAAGAGGGCTTGGATTAACGTTATAACTCCTAATACTTAAATAAAGATCCTCCGTTCCTTTAATTCAGATTTAAGTTTTAACTTAACCCCTTTTTAAATTTATTTTCATACAATAATTATCCAGTAGTTAAAGAATTTATAGTATTTATGACAAGTGTAATTAGGTTTATGGCTAGTTTGATTCTTAACGATAAAGTATTCGACGAAGTTGGTAAGGTATTTTTCAGTAAATTCTTCGTTAATATTTAGCGCCCAGGGGTTGTCGTCGTAAAACTTGGTAAAAGCGTATTCGAGGGCATTAATCGCTTTTTTCCAGGCGAAGTCTATAATTGATTTAAGGTGAGCGCTAAAGGAAGACATATTGATAGGCGTGTAAGGCGTGTTAGGCTTATAGAGCGAGGGACTTAGTGATCTTCAGGCGTAGAAACTTGTTCTTTTAACGTAAAGTCGCGTGGGAACTTAACAATTCAGCGTGGAGTTGCGTAACATAGCTTTTTTTTTGCGTAACTTGGTGTTTTCGCGGTGTTTTCGTTTAAGGCAGCGAACTTAACGATTGAATTGATGTAAAGGGGGTGAAAAGAGTGAAGTATAGGCAAAGGTTTAGTGTGGAAGATAAGTTCGAAGGTCGTTGTTGGTGGTGGTAGTTGTTTGGCATAGGGACTTAGTTGTTTTTTCAGTAATAGTAACACCCGTAATAGTATTGACTTAACCGTTTGCCAACTTATCGTTTAAGACTTTTAGTGGTTAATCTTAACGCTTTTCTTTAAGAAGAATTATTGAAGATTTCTTGGTATTTTTATGTAGTGATACCGTTGTTTACTTCTAGATTGCCGTCAAGAACTAATGTAACTCAAGAAGTTTTTTCTGTTTTTCTACCGTTAAGGACTTACGTAGTATTAACAAAGGCCCTTTACAAAAATCTTTCCTCTGCCCTAGTAACCATAGTCACAAGGCGTAACAACCGGAAAGTAGCTTCTTCTTCTACTTAGATTATCTATATTTAACCTAGCAGGTAAGTACTGATTAATGTTGGTAGATCTTAGACGTTGCAACGTTGTCGATTCGATTAGTCTTTGAAGTAATAGTAGTATTTCGTGGTTAGATGGTGGATGTATTGTTCTAGGTTTAGCAGATCGCTAGCCGGTCTACACTGTAATTTGTATAGCCAATTACTTGTCCCGCACCCTGGAGTGAAGTGCAGCATACTGCACTCAACTTATACCCAATGCAGTAAATCTCCACAAAGCAATACACTTGCAGTACAGTCAACTTTACTATAAGTAAAGTTGACCCACTTCACTGCATATGATATTATTCCAATAATAACCAATATTAATTGAAAAGTTCAAAAATTAAATAAAATTGTGAAGTAAATTTACTATAAATTGGAAGTTATTTAAAATTTAGGAGTAAGTTACTATGTTAAATTCAAGTTTTTTAAAGTTTTATATAGGATTATATATAATGGTTACGCTTTTCTCTTGTGAAAATCCATAAAGTTATTGGTGAAAGTGATATGAATATATATATTAATTTTGGTGTCAAATTTGTTTGGGCGTCAAATAGGATTTAAGGAATAGGATTGAATTCGATAACCGTTTACGTCATATTTTAGGTATAGGTTAAGGTTTTTATAACGTGAAAATATTATTTGATTAAACTAGTCAATGCGCCGATTGATATCAGTTCGCAAGGTATTTACATCGGTTATAACAACATTTTGCTAGTTATTACCTATGTATGTATTACCATTGTTAATCTTATCGCGTATAAAATTATAACATTATTGTTATTATGATTATTATTATTATCGTTATTATTATTGTTGTCGTTATTATTAACGTTATTATTATTATTATTATATAGAATAAGAAGATTATAATATTTTTTATTAATAATTTAGGTGTGGGAACATATTTTTTATGATCCATAGGTATGTTGAAGGGAAGTAATATATTAGGTTGCGTGTTGTCCAAAACCTTTTCGAAAATTGCGAGTTGAACGATCAACTCCTAGGTTATACCATTAACTTCGGCAAATATGGTCTTTCATTCGTTGAAAAGGATGTAAAACTGTTTAGAAACAGTTTATTTTATGTTTATAAGCCGAGTAATAACGGTTTCCATTTCATTGTGGTTATAGTAATGTGCGAAAGATCATTCCAAAATTGTTGAATTCGTTATCATCGTTATTGCCGCTATAAGCGTAATAGTTTTCAGAACGGTTTTCGCCAAAAAAATCAATTATTAATAAATGAAGTATACAGATTTTTTATCATATAGATTAACTTCCGATTATTATGTAATTCATTTCATGTTATAGTTTTTATATTAAAATACGTTGTTTAATATCGAAAATATTTATCGGTTAGTCGAAGGGTTTTTTTCCGCATAGTTAACGGCTAACGTTATCGATTTAATCGTCGTAATTGAATTCGATAGAATTTGGGCCGTTGTTATCGTCATCAGGTAAATCGGTGCGGCCTCCGGTAGAAGGCGGCATAGTAGTTACATTAATGTCGTTCGTAGGTAACGTAAAAACGGATCCCTTTTAAGTAAGGGTGTTGGAATAGCAGTCAAATGCAGTACAGTCAAGTCAACTAAACTGTCAGTTTAGTTGATTGTCCCGAGTGCAAATTATCTGCAGTTTGTGGGACTGCACTACAAGTGCAGTGCAGTAGGTTTCCACTTCAAAGTGGGGCAGAGGCCAAAGTATTTGCCCATACAAATTGTAATGATCACACTAAATACCCGTGAGTAAATAGAAGGTGTCAGGGGGTTTATGTTAACAGTAAGGTAGCAGAGGTAACAAAGGTGCAATATCAATAAGATGTTTGTTCATGCTGTAGAATGATCACTAGCCGTTAGGCTATTCAGGTGCGTAGACTGAATACTTAGATTGACAACTGAAGAGCTATGAAGGAAATACTATCTATGTGGTGCTGACCGTATCCTTATATCCTATGGCCTTCATAGCATCTTCAGTACTCAGGCTCACCGGTGCTCACTGAGCCTCAGTGAGCACTTGTGATCTAGATAACCCTAACCCTGGAGGGTTGCCTAGTCTGGTGCTGACAAAGAGATGTTCCCTGCCTGATGTATTAGACTTCAGGCTCTCGGTAGCTCAGCTGCATGCTGGCTTGTTTCCTAACCCGCCAACGTGCTTGGGTCATAACACAAATTTGTTTGCAGACCGGCTAACGGTCTGCGAAACATAGAACTTACAACTAAACCACAACCAATTTTAATGCAGCACTAGTTACTTTGACCATAGTTATTCGAATCAACTACGTTGCAATGATAAAGTCCTACCAATATTAATCAGTTCTTATTAGGTTAAACACATATTAGCTAAGTAGAAGAAAAAGCGATTTTCCTATTGTTACGTTTTGTTTCGGCAAAGTTAAGGAAAGATTATTACGCATGAACCCTTTAAGCAGTGTAGTTGTTTTTGGTAGCAATTAGGGAGGACACATAGGCAATATAACTAGTTGCAGCAGTCTATTAACTGGAGATAGTATCGCTATTACCGAAAAAACAAAAAAATCTTTATTGATCCTTTTTAAAGGCGTTAAAATTAATCGCTGAAAAGTCTTAAATATTACCAAGTCAGTAAATTGGCAAACGTCAAAGTTAATATTATTACAACTACTTCAATTGCAGGCACTATTACTACAAATTTCACATCGTAAAAACGACTAAATCCAACAACCTTCAACTAACTCCAACTTTGACAGCAAACCTACAATCTATAACTTTACACCACTCTTTTTTCCTCTACAGTCTTTAATCTTAGTTATAATAGCTCTAGGTAGCGCTAATATTGATATTATCACCAATTATTCCCGGAATCAAGGAATTATAAACCTCGGATTTACGTTTGTCAAGCATTTAGACAACAACCTTTGGCAAATGGACCCCGATAAAGACTCCATTTCCGAGGACCTGACGAACTGCATGAGATACTATATCCTCGATTCAGACTTCACCGGACCTAATACATAACCTATCGCTTTCAATAACTTTTACGAATGGTTTAACATATAAACTTTGAATATATGGAAGGCGATGGAAAAGTAATTTAAGATCAAGCCAAGGAGTGAATTAGCCAGTAAAGGGGTCGAACTTTTTATAAGGAAAAAAATGGAAATTTTGTTATTTTTCCATACGAATAAATAATAAACGAAGACTCTTAATAAATTCGGGAAAAGGTTAAAGGTATTGTTAGCGACAATATCTGTTTATGCTCATATACGCATTCTTAAGGCCATGCCTAAGCCTAAATAAGTCTTTCGAACCATTTCGTCTAGAATTAACGGATTAATACCACTGGCTGTAGGTAATTAATTAACCTATACGCTGTAAACCATTAAGTATACCAGTTAATTACGTAGTAACCTCGATGTACCCCTTAACACCAAGAGGAGTATTATCAAGTTTTCTACGGCTAAAACCTTTAGGTTTCTTTCCCCTAATCTTCTTTACACGTCCAGGTTCAACAGCCAAATTAAAGAAGGAACAGCTTTAAATGCAAACCTACTATAAGTACGAATTTTAGTTTTTTTCCTCTAAATTTAATTATAGGTAACTATCTTGCTTATTATAATTCATTTTAGTACTATTCGAGGGATCTGAAGGGTTTCTACGACCAGTACATTATCCTTCTCCTTCAATACGTTTTTATAGTAGATATGAATTATATGGTAAGAACTACATTTATTAAAATCTTGTAAGGAAAGGAAAAGTTTTACAGTAAGCTGTATAACCTCCTCTACGTCAAGTTACGCCTGTTTTTCAACATCTGTCGTTAGATAAGAGTTAAATTGCCTGTTATTTACTCGCTATTTCCTTGTATATTTACTAGCTAAGCTGAGAATTGATTCTTTCGATATTTAAGAAATTGTTCTTTCCGTGAAATCTACAATGATTGAAGGCTACTTCTAACATAATGTTAATTTTGAATAGTATTACATCGATTAGAAGATTGTAATGATCACACTAAATACCCGTGAGTATATAGAAGGTGTCAGAGGGTTTATGTCAACAGTAAGGTAGCAGAGGTAACAAAAGGTGCAATATCAAGACTGTGTTCGTGCGAGTGATGATCAGAAGCCGTGAGGCTATTCAGGGTAGACTGAATACTTAGATTGACAACTGAAGAGCTATGAAGGAAATACTATCTATCTTGGTAATGAAAGTGTCCTTATATATCCGCGCCTTCATACGTCTTCAGTGTAGGCT
>JASMMZ010000001.1:20210054-20273746 GCA_038502455.1 Anisogramma anomala | reverse complement strand
GGTGCCTGCCGAGAGGCTGTGTCCAACCGATTTCCTTTGTTATCTGCTGCGGGGCCGCCGCTGGTGCGCCCTGCAGATGTTGGGTCATAACAAAGATTATTAAGTGGTTTTAAATATTGTATTATAAGATAAATATGGAAATTAAAATGAATCTTTTTAATTGAATGTTTAATAGGCTAATATTGCGTTAATAAGTAATAGAGAATATGGGTGTTGGCGAAGGTGTATTTCTCTAGTAGGTTCTTCAAGCTGTTACGGGCTATAAAGAGTTTCAATACTCGTTATAGTGCCCTAATGCTACCTCTGAAGGATTTTTTAGCTAATAGCGGTTCTCTTTAGCGACCGTAATAGCTCGAGTTTTCAATTCGATTAATATGTACCCCTAAGTTTCAAAGTTGAGCGAAGATGAAGAAACCCCTTTCCACGCGTACTATATCGATTGTAAGTACTAAAGGCCCGGCTAGTACAGTTAATGGAAGGCCTAGACCTAGGGATATTACCAAGTTATGTATGGAAGAGGGTATTTCTTTTTTTAAGGTCTTTAAGCTAATTAAGTAAATTTACTTCAAATTTAAACCTTAAAAGATGTTGGATTTACATTGAGTAGTATTGCTTTTCAATACGCTTCATTGCTGCGAAACTTAAACTAAAACAGGTAATGTATAATATATACTTTCTATTTACCTTTAATTATAATTATGTCTTACGAATTACAGACTTTAAAAGAAAGAAAGCTAGAGTATGGGAAAATTTCGGAAGTCGACCAGATTAAAGACGTTTTTATTACCCAAAACAAATCGTTAATAATGAACATACTCTCCCTACTCGTTTAAAATGAGGTTTTTACGTAGCGAAAACGAGATAAATGGTATGGGATATATAAAATAAGTAATACTAATTTAAATGTAATGGTTAAAACTATTAACGACCTTATTACTTTAATAATTATATAGGTTAATCTACAATGAAAAAACCTTAAATTGAATAAAGATTTTAATATTAATGACCTTTAAACCGAGTGGAATAAATAATATAATCCTCACAAGCTAATTGTTGATAAGCTAATAGAACGTTGACAGCGTAGAAAACCATTTAGTATAAAGATACACACTAAAGATTAGTAAGGTAATGAGGATTACATTCCTTGTAGGGCATAAAAATTGGTGTAAGTATCTTATAAAGAGAAGTTTAACGAAAATTTTACCCTTAAGTTACGTGTTAAAGGCATTATTGATATACTAGGCAAACCCTTTAAGTAAATAAACCAGATAAAGATTGAAGGTTTTTTTATACGTGGGGTTATTTAATTAGTACCGTTAATGTAGTTTAAAGATTAAAACGTCACAGCTTTCAAGTCGAGGATAATTCAAGATGTTAAGAGTAATATTATGGACCGGCTGTACGAAATGTCACAGTTCATCGCTTAAAGATATGGTGATAAATATAAATATTAGATCTTTATCTAATCGTATACAAATCAGAAAATTAGTGAACGTTTAAATGTTGTAATTATTATCAATTTAACTATTTTCGTAAGTGGTGAATTCACACTAAATGCACGGGATATAACGTAAACATATACGTAATCCGCTAACGATTTTTAACAGATTATATTGTTAAAACTGACGAAAAAAATAAAGGAAAAGTTTCCAGTTGGTACGGTAATACGGTGTATTAAACCTTTATATAGATTGGTTGAAGAAGGTGTTCACTAATTTTTAACGTACTAAGTGTATTTTAAAAATGATACAGGTATAAAAAGTTTAATGTTTGACCCATTTCTATTAATTACGAAGAACGAACGATTGGCATTGTTAGTATGTAAATTGATAATATCCTTTTGTTTGGTAATAAAAGGTTTATGGCAGCAAAAGAACATGCTATTGAAAAGTCAGGCTTCTAAAATTGTAAGCTGATCGAAACGTTAACGAAAAGCATACAATTTAACTTTCATAGATCGTCAATCCGTATCCATAGTATTAAAGCCAAAAAAGGTACTTACATTAGCTTACGTTAAAAAAGGAAAGGTACAAATTTTATAATTATCGAAAAATATGACGAAGTAAAATTATAACGATATTTGGAGGAAAGGGCCCATACAGCCTACATTACCATACTATGCTAACCGAAAATATCGTACGACCAATCTATTACAACTTAAGTATAATATATATAAAATAAGGCCTTTAATAGGTTAAACAAAAGGATTTATTAATAGCTGGACTATTTAAAAAAAGATTAACATAGTTTCGGTAGACTTAATAAAAACTAAGTCAATAATATTGACGGACAGGCTTTTTGCTAATAATACCAACCTTATATATTAAATAGGGTTTCTTATAATGTTAGTTTATAAGGCAAGAATCAATAGGAAATTTTCAATGACCGAATACCTCGTATATTATATATACGTTAAATATAAACTTATAACACGAAGTGTATTAACTTTAGAAGTTTAAGGTATAATAACAAGCTTTGATATCGGTATGGTAACTAACGGCACATTGCGAATTATTATCAAATAGTTAGGATTGCCTTCAATATTTATAATGATACGTACATACTTCCAAGATCTTGACGAACACCTAGTGGAACTAGGTATAACCAATGAAAGACGTTGAATGATAAATTTAATAGCTTTAAGGGAGGTATATAAATCCCGGAAAATTGATATATTTTGGTAAATTAACGGCAAAAACAATGCTGCCGACGCTATCAATAAATCTATATCTCATGACGCCTTAAGAAGGTTTATGGATAGTAATACGCTAACTATAAGAATTGAAAGCTACATTGATCGCCCGATACTTAGTTTCGAGGAATAGGAATATCCTGCTAAACTTGAAGATTGTCGGGATAGTCATGTTAATAGCAACAATGATAAAGGTGACGATGGTAATATTAGTAGTTTAAACTACTGGAAAAAGGTGCGAAAGTGATGAAATACGTGATATGTATATGTTTTCGACAAAAAAATGTGTGCGGGAATTGAGAAATAAAGGGCTTGGAGACGTAAAATAAAGTGCCGTAATTAATGTCAATTTCAGTATAGATTAATCGGAATGGACAGGGGTTTGAAATATTATTTAAAAAGAGATTTCCGAGATTGCCACCAATGAATAGCAAGCTATGCTGGCTCATAGGTACAAAACAAAAAGCCGCTAGTATTAGAATAGCAGTCAAATATATTACAATTAAGTTAACTAAACAGTCATTTTAGCCGATTGTATTGACTGCAATTTGGTTGCAGTTTATGGGACTGCACTGGAAGTGCAGTGCAGTAGGTCCTCACTTTAAAGTGGGACATAGGTCAAAGCGTTTGGCAATACAAATTAGTGTGCAAACCAGCTAACGGTCTGCCAAACTTGGAACTTACAAGTACACCACAACCACTTTCAATACAGCAATAGTTACTTCAACCACAGTAATTCTAATCGAATACGTTGGAACGATAAAGAACAACTAACAAAGGGATTGTTTCAGGGACGTAGGCATACCAGTAATGATTTAAAAGTATCGGAATATATTAATAAACGTTGGTAATTTTTCAACGTTATGTTTATTTATATGTTAAGCGTTTTCGCGAGTGATTTGATTTCGTTTAAAGAATCTCACACGTAAATATCGGTATATCATTGATATTTGGCGGTTCATTGGTTTTATTGAGTTACTAAAACGGTTTAGAACTAATTCTATATATGTACGTCTAGAAATTGCTTTAATTCTTAAAGGTTTGGGTTCGACAGGTTGAAAAATATAACTTGAGGCTATAATTATATTAAATTATTTAGAATGCCATCGCGGGAATATAAGGATCAATATATAAAGGGATTGGATCAAAGTCATTGTTTAAAGCAGTTGGATATTATTTATAATCCTAGATGAAAAAGAGACGAGGAAACCCCTATTATGGATCTGTTTTGAATTTATAAAAAAGAGTGGTTCAGTTACGTGATTGAGTAGAGGATACGTTTAGAAGCGGCTCCAGATCGTCATAGGAGCATGATAACTGCCAAGGCTAGATCACGGGTGACTAGTAGGCCAGTCACCAGCCTGTAACAGCGCGGGTTTAAGGTTAAACAGAGTCAATACAATTTATATACGATAATTGAATCAGGTTCCAAAAAGAAATCAATATAATTTTGAATGAAGGTTTGCTTATTTCTTTATAATTGAGGGAATCAATGCATTAAGATCAAAAGTGGATATAAAATATAAAACATAAAATAAGTAAATTGAGTAGTCATAGTGGTAATGAATAATATTTATATAAGGAGTAGCGAGTTAACGAATTAGCAGTAAAATCATAAATCGATTTTATTGGAATAATATTGCATGCAGTGCAGTAGGTCAACTTTACCTACAGTAAAGTTGACTATACTAAACTGCAAGTTGAGTGTATTGCATTGTGCAGACTTACTGCATTGGGTGTAAGTCGAGTGCAGTACGCTGCACTTCACTCTAGGGCACGGGCTAAGCACTTGGCCATACAAATTACAGTGCAGACCGGCTAGCGGTCTGCTAAACCTAGAACAATACATCCACCATCTTACCACGCAATACTACTGTTACTTCGAAGACCAATCGAATCGACAATGTTGCAACGTCTAAAGCCTACCAACAGATTTTTTATTATATATTACAGTGTTATGGACTCAGTCCATTTTCTATTGAGTCTATAGGTTATGTGACTGTGTACGTAACGGGATAGGTAGTACCTAATCCGAACCCGATCTAGGCGCGGACCGGGCGCGGTCTGTATATGGTATATGTAAGGGCACGTGACGGACTAGGTACTGATTATTCCCACAGTTCTTATATGGTGGGCTATGGTAGCCTCTTTTGGTCTTCCGCTATACTTTAATAATAAAATTCATTTGGTACCTATTTGGCTTATTATTGTAGATCGAACTATAACATATTGCAAACTTTTTTTTGATTTTTTCCGAAAAAATATCACTTATAATAAACGAATCGATAATTAACGTTAATGATTTTACGTTACACTTTAACGTGATCAGGAAGGATAGGCTGTCAACAAATACCTAGTCCACCACCTTTATGGCTACACTTCTTTACCCCTTTAACACCGACTTAAGCCAACATTTCTCGTTTATAAGACATTGTAAGCTATATCGCGTCAGTTGTAAAGTAATTATAATAGCCGGATTACTAGACTTTAACTATCGACTTTACGTCTAACTTCGTTTACGTTGTAATTAAAATTTAGTAACTTGAAGGCGAATAGGCTGCGACTCGTATTAGCTTTTCACCAGCTTAGGATGGGCAAAAACAACATAACTAACCGTCAGTCAACGGGTTTGTTTTTACGTGGGCGGCGACGCATTGAACGATTGAATTTATACTAAAAGCGAATAAAATGTAAATTAAAGAAGGTCAGCATACGTTTCTTTGCATATAGGGTTATTGTACGGCAGCGGTAAAATAAGCGGTTACAACGAACTACGAAGCCGGTGGATACGAAGGTATATATAATAAAAGTAATTTTTTCGACTACATCGAAGCTGTTTTTAACAACATTTTTTTTACGAATAAAGTATTAGTCGAATTAAAGGAATTGGTTATAAGTGATTAAAACTTATGGGTACTATTTGCTATTAGGTATGAAATACTTTTAGCTTAAGCGGACGGATTTAATTGGCTTTTGGTTATAAATTGTAATTACTTACGCTTTCGCGTATCATTACGTATTCACGACAAATTCATTACAATAAGTATCAGCCGGATAGACCATATAGTAGCTTTAAGGAAGTACTGCAAACTTGTTGATGAATTAAATCCTTAAACTTAAAACGACGTTTTGGTTATTAATTAGCGGAACCCATATAAGCCTAACAGTTGGATAGAAATATAGTAATAACGGGGGTTTACGTCTTTTGGATATCCTCGTTAAAGGGTCGTGGTAATTACGACCAGTTATTTTGATATCGAAATCAGTTATCTTAACAAACCCGTTTGGTACACTTTTAGAACTAAAGATATAAGACGATGCAAGCGACGGTAAAGGAACGTTAGGCTAAGCTCTTTATAAGGCTTTACATTCGTTATGACTTATTAAACTATTACTAACGTAAGTATTGCCTCCTACGTAAATGTATACAGTTTAAGTCGAAAAGGTAAATAAAGGTTCTCTATTCAAGGCGACGAGAGAAACCTAATTCCTGGATATAGTTTCGTTTAGGGATTATATAACCTTAACAATAAAGTGATAGAATCGAATAAAAAGGAGTTTAATTTAATTGAACTACATATAAACGAGGATTCATTCGTTATTCCTATGTTTTTCAATAATAACTACTTTTTAATTACTTAAATCGGTTTTAGTTATAATTATTATTATCTTGTAAATGTTGGTAGGCCTTAGACGTTGCAACGTTGTCGATTCCATTGGTCTTCGAAGTAATAGTAGTATTTCGTGGTCAAGTGGTAGATGTATTGTTCTAGGTTTGGCATACCGCTAGCCAGTCTACACTGTAATTCGTATGGTCAATTACTTGTCTCGTTCCTTAGAATGAAGTGTAGCGTACTGCACTCGACTTATACTTAATGAGGTAAGTCTGTACAAATTAATACACTTAACTTGTAGTACAGTCAACTGCTTTGACAGTAAAGTTGATCTATTGCACTACATGTAGTACTATTTCAATACTGGCGGCTTTTTGGTTTGTATGCGCACGCCAGTGTGGCTGAATAATCATTTCTGGTTACTACTAAATTACCTCCTCGTTAACTATCCAGACCCCTATCAATTCCAATTGACTTCCATACTGTATTACACCTAATCGTATACAAATCAACCCCCATTTTACCTTAATTATTCTGCCGCTTTGAGGTCCGAATTCATTAACTCCCACAAAAAGTTCTTCCTACACAGCCCTTCATAAGCCTCCACTTTAACTATGCCATTTAAATGAATCACCATTATTAATCCCCTAGTAGTTTTCCAGTTTTCTAGTATATCCTTATCCACCATCACATGATTTGAGATTTCTAAGCAGCTTATTAATGTAGCTCTCGATGTGTATGGTCAGTCTGTTGCTATTTATAAACCTTTCTAGGGCTTTGTTTGGTGCTGCCTTAGTTATAACATCTGCGGGGTTGTCTTTGACATCGATTTATCGGAAATTTTTAATCTCTCTCCTTTTATAGGCTTTACAAAGTACCATTACATCGATTATTAAGCCTTTTTCTCTAATGGTTCGGAGCTTTAAAAGGCATTCGAAAAGGCTCCATAAATGGGTATAAATTACTACTGGGATAAAAGGAATTTTTAGCTACCTGGTAATAAGGTTAAGGGTTTCTCACAATACTATATATTCATTAAAGCCCGTTATTATACCATAAACCTTCGATGTTAACACGCTTCGTATTATCCTTTTGCATTTAACAAAGATTTAGTAAATTAGATTTCCGGTAATATTAAACTAGTTTTCCCGCCTATCTTTGATATCAAAAGTTATTAAAAAATCGATATGTAAAGATAAGTTGATGTTATTTCGAAAGAAACCATCCGTAAAGATTATTAGTTTAGCCTTCGATAGATCGATTAAAACCGTGTTAATTTCGCGGTCCAAATTCTATATTTACCTCTTAAGCCTTTAATTTAATCAGTTAAAGTTCTTATCCATTAAATATTATACTTACCTTGCTATAAAGAGGTTGTAAGAGGCCTTCGGCTTGTATAAGGTAATAATATAGCTGTTTCTAATACGTTATTTTAAGTACTGTTCATTTATAATATCTTCAATCTTATTAATTATGACTAAAACAACGTTCTAGCCCTTTTGAAGAAAGCTGAGGCCGGTATTAATACCAAATATATGGATTAACTATTTATTAAATTCCAGTTAAGTGTTTTCGGTTAATGTCGTCACCGGCTTACAATTTCAAAACTTAAAGTTTTTAATCGCTTGTTATTCCAATACCATAAAGCTAACCGTTTCGATAAAAAGGGTATAGTTAGTTTACATACCTGTTATACTAAATTCCCTCTTCTATTATACTACTAAATACGGATTGTATATTAAAAACTTTATCGTTAACCGGGATTCAAAGTACTACTAGTAGGTTAGGAATTAGTAAACTCATACTTTGATTAATCGATATAATGGCTTAATGAATCGCATTGCCGTACCTAGGGGGTAGATAATACGTAGCTTTTACGGCAGTTTTAATAATACGACTTTTTGCAAATCTATTGCTAATTGCGTATAGGTTTATATAATGCTACAGCTATTAAGTGCAAACTTGCCTTTATTTTTAGTTAATAAACTTATTACCAAAATAACTACTAAACGTTAACTAATCTTTGAAATCGTTAACAAATTCATAAGGATCCAGTTTTTACCTTTATCGCTGTGTCCTTAAACATTTAGTCGTAACTTTTCGTACGGCTGCCCCGTGGTTTTACTCTTAACCTCTTAAATAATCTTCGACTTAAAAACCATAACATTTAGATTTTAAATGGTAAAGTTAATTTTTGGTATAAATTTTATAACCTCTCGAATTAATAAACTGTTAATTTAAAACCTATTATTTTCCTGAAAGGGCTTTCCGAAAGTCTTAATAATCCTTTATGCATTAAGCTTTAATACCAGGTCTTTGTTATCCTTCTCTTTTTCACTTACCTTAACAGTATTTTAAATACTTCCCAGTATATATTCCTCTTTTTTAAAGTTCTTCTTTAGAAGTCGTCTGCACTGGCGGCGTTTTATGGACTTGTCGATAACGAGTGGAGGAGATTTTTGTTAACTTGATTGTTTATTTTAAGGGTTTATAAGGTTATCTTGAATACCCCTGATATTGGGCTTAACCTAAGAAATTCAAAAGGATATAAAACCGTTAGCAGTTGCAACAACTACTTTAAAGTTTACGATACTTAATATATTATATAGACCTCTCTATTTTCCCGGATTCTGACATACAAGGACTCTACTTTATAACGGTAAATTAATTACGTTGATTGTTTAAGGGCCGTTTTTGGTGTTAAAGGCGTTATTAATTTAACGGCGTGCCGATTCTATTTTTAATGTCCTTAAAGCTTTACCATAGTCCATAATACGTTTTTAAATACTTGCCGAAAGCGGAAATTCACTTATCAGGCGTAGGTACGCTTTAAAACCCAAGAATGTTAATACTAAGCCGTTAGGGACTATAATATCGTTCAAACCCTTTACTACCATTTGTAGGCGTACCTCCGGATTTGTAAACTTTTAATTTCAAACTTAAGGATATTATACGCTCGGCGAAGTGGAAAGTATGCCCTTTTAACTTATATAATACTCTAATAGGCTTTTATAAGTACCTGTTTATACTAAATACCTATTATTTTGGTATTTTCTTAAAACCCCATCGTCGTAAAGTTAATATTAATATTGTAAACGATGACGTTATGTAAGTCCAGGTACGTGTTAATTCACAACATCCTTAATGTTTCCCACATAATCTTTATCGAAAGTGACTCTAGAAATTTGACTTCGTAAAAAGAGGTTATGAAGTAAACAACAAAAAAAAAATATGCTTATTATCTAAATAAAATATATTAATAAATTTCTTATAATTAAATTTCTTATCGTCCTTTCATGTAAATTTTAATCCCCGAGGGGCTTAGATATACGTTTAATAGTGGTGATATAGCATTTCAATGGCTTCTAAAGTAAAGTATTCCATATCATTATGTCTTACAAATTTTAAGACTTTATATAGCATATCAACAGCTAGATGGTTAAAACGCCGGTGTAGTTAACGCGTTTCCGGCTTCATTAAATGCAGTACTATTGCTTTTAGTCCTTAAAGATAAAATCATAGGTGCCCCTATTTAAGAGCGGGTAGAAACCTCTAGCCTTTCTTAACCAATTTATTTATGTTAACGTCAACATTAATACCAAGGGTCTTTATATCCTCTAATAAAAAAGGAAGGGGGTAAATAACTTAAGTATATAGAATGTAATTACACACAGAACAATTTAAAATACCGTTACCCCTAATAGCGATAGTTATTCGCTTAGACTAAAACCAACATTGGTTTTGCTAACATCGTAACGGTTAACCTTAATAGCTATAGCACTCTTACTCTGTAATACTACGTATTACGAATAGCCTTATGTTAAGTATTTTATTGATCTAGTATCTGACATAATACTTAAAAACTTGTGGTCTGCGTAACGATTGCGAAGGTTAAAGGTTTGTAAGGGATTAGAAGCGTAATTAAGGTAAAGGTTTAGGTTTTTACCACCTAAATGGTATAAAAAGGCATGGTTAGCTGGTTACTAGGCTATATTAGAAGCAATATCTTCGTGCCATTCAATTTGATTAGGGGTATTACTATTAATTGAATTATCTCCTTCAAAGTTTATGACTTTGTTTAAATAATTTTATTTAAAAGCAGTAGGTTATTAGACATAATATATTACATTTTCATTATTTCATTCGGCTTGAAGGTACCAAGTTAACTAACAATTAGTCTTACCACAAATCCAATATTTTTTTCCACTATTACGACAATAATGCTAGCGGTTAAGAAATCCGCCTAAAGCTTAGCTTTATTAGAGTTAACATAGTTACTACCTCTAGTCTAGAGCTAAAGCCTATAGGCAAACCTTAAGCGTTGTAGACGCTTGTACTTACAGTCGACGTAATTAATTACCGTAAGGTTTTCTTTATTTATATTAAGGAAGTTATTAACTTAGGAATACGTACTTAGTGAATTTGGTATACGTGCTATTATGGTGGTAAATAAGGAGTGTAACTGGTTGAAAAAGCCTTCGTAAGTGGTTTTTTTGGACGTTATAAGGCGTATTCAAACTCGTTAACGCCCTTAACTGCTATCTGTACCTATTCGTGAAGCATAGCTTCGCTGACGTGAACTTTCCCTATCACTTTTTGGTAAGACATTAACTTGTTAAACATTTAATTAAAAACGTCCATTGGTAATTTCTTTTTTTTCCTCTTTGTTATTATTGTATTTTACCGTGTTATAGCTTAATACATATTATATTGCGCGAGGTGAACGTTGTACTCGAAGTAGCACTTTATATTATCGTCAATTTTGCGAAATGTGGTTGCTTAAGTTAAAAAGGTCAGGTAGTAATTTTTAGCGTGCCCTGTCAGGATTCCGGGAAATAATAAGTAAAAACCAAGATGAAGGACCTCTATTCACTTATAGATGTGTAAAAAGGGTATTATCTTGGTATAAAGAAGGCTATAAAGCTTTCTTTTATATTTCTTTGTATAATCCTGGATTTTGGCGAAATCCGTAAGCAACTTATAATTAATATTAATTATCCTAACAGGTCTTAAGGAAAGATCACGATAGTTATCTCAACTTTAAGTAGTGTTTTATGGTAATTTAAGCTTTGGAAGTTTTAAGGTACGGTGTTAAGGGTAATTACCAGTCGCCTGACCCGAGGGGTAAAGTTTTATAATAAGAATATTAATAGTCTCCCGCGCGTAAGTGAACGTAATCGGGAAAGGTTTTTAAGGGGTTTGATAACTAAATTGCTAAAAGGCGATATGTATTTAAAGGGTTTGAAAAACTTAACGATCTTACTTAATTAACTGGTATAAAACGTTAATATTGATACCTTTAGCCGCATAGGCAGCCGTTGCTTTATATACCCTGCTACCGCTAAAAGAGTACTCTATGTTGTTATGTAATGATATTAATTTTCCGAACATATTCATAGGTTTCTTATTGCCAGTACGTAAAAAGGTTTAACTTAGCTAAAGGTGAAGCGAAGATCCACTAAAACGTGTATAAGGGCGTTGATATCCTTTAACGCCTTTTACTTTTCCTTAGAGGTCTTAAAGATCCGGGTTTTAAAAGCAATCTTTTTGCTAAGCTAATTCGAAAAGGGTTTTCGCCAATTCTAATGAAGTTTTTTAAGTAATATAGATACCAAGGCGTATAACCTCCTACTTTAACTTAACCTTAAACGTACGCTAGATTATTTTCGACATATTAGGAGTCCAATTGTTGAGAGTCCAATTGTTGAAAAACTCGCGAAAGTTTTGAAAAGCGCGGGAGTTGCGAGTGAGCTTTTCACTGGTGTCAAACTCTAATATATACTAGCTAACGTAATTGGTCAGTTAAACTTCTATTAAGGTCCTTGTGTAGGACTTGATGAAGCGTAGGGGAAGAGTGGCTTGGTGATTTTAGGCGTAAGGACTTAGTGTTTTAACGTAAAATCGTATGGAGACTTGGCAACTTGGTGATTTGGTGTAAGGTTACGCGACGTAGCTTTCTTGACGCGACTGGACGATTCTTCGTATTTTCTTTTAAAGCAGCGAACTTAACGATTTAATTGATGTAAATGGAATGAAAAAGAGTAAAGTATGGGTAGAGGTTTGATGGAGAGGGTGGGGTCAGAGGTTGTTAGTAGTAGTAAAGGTCGAAGGTTATTTATTGTAGTTGTTTAACGTAGGGACTTAGTCGTTTTTCTACAATAGTAATATCCATAGTAGTATTAACTTAGCCGTTTTCCAACTTGCCAAACTTTAAGACTTCTAACAGTTAATTTCAATGTCTTTAAAAAAGATCTTTGGTATAGATTTTTTGGTGTTTTTAATATCGATACCATCGCTAACTTCCAGATTGCCGTTGGAAGTTGACGCATCCTAAACGTCTTTTCTGTTTTCCTGCTATTGGAAAACTGGCGCAATACTAATAAAGACCTTTCATAAAAACCTTTCTTCTACTTCAATGGTTGTTTGACTTAGAACGTAACCAGAAAATAGCTTATTTTTCTACTTATCTTATCTATGCTTAACCTAATAAATACTGATCAGTGTAAGTAGGCCTTAAACGTTGCAACATTTTCGATTCGATTGGTCTTCGAAGTAATAGTAGTATTATGTGGTCAAATAGTGGATATATTGTTCTAGGTTTGACATACTACTAGCCGGTCTACACAGTAATTTGTAAGGCCAATTGCTTGTCCTGTGCCCTAGAGTGAATTGCAGTGTACTGCACTCAACTTACACCCAATGCGGTAAGTCTGCACAAATCAATACATTCAACTTGCAGTATAGTCAACTTTACTGACAGTGAAGTTGACCTACTACACTGCATATAGTACCATTTTAACAGTAAACGAAGTTTTAATATAACAGTTAAAAATAAAGTAAAATCGGTTATTATATCTTCAAAATTTTCATATGATATTAGGGTCACAGAAAATTACGCGTATTAACTAAATAGCTAAGTTTCGTATAAATATGAATAAATAGTTGAACCTGTTGGAATAGCTGTCAAGTGCAATACAGTCAAGTCAACTTTACTTGCAGTAAAGTTGATTTTACGTACTGCAAATTGACTGCAGTTTCTGGGATTTCACTGCAAGTGTAGTGTAGTAGGTGCCCACTTCAAAGTGAGGCATAGGCCAAAATATTTGGCTATACAAATTATTGTGCAGACCGGCTATCGGTCTGCCAAACTTAGAACTTACGCATATCAATCAACAATATCAACGCAGCACCAGTTACTTCAACCACAATGATTCGAATCGACTACGTTGCAACTATAAAGACCTACCAACAGAACTCTATATTAGTGTATATTATTCCTGGAATAGCGCGGGATATTAATTTTGAGATATTCTGAATACGATATTTATAGGTAACTTTGAACGTTAACGGTAGTTTTTTAGTGATTTTTAATTTAAAAAAGTTTTGTTATTGACGCGGTAATAGTACGTCTTAAGTCGGGGTATATACGGGGCGTAATAGGATCGGATTCTATGGGTTTAGTAAAACGTTTATACTGAAAGATATAACGTATAAGGGATTAATTTCAGTTAACTTTAATTATAAGCCTTAACAAGATAACGCGGATCTTATAAATGACGGTAATGGCCACTATTAAAAAAGAAAAGAATTGGTAACGTTTTTTACCAAAATTAGTAAAATTTCGCGACATATTCGATAAAAATAGGGGTATAGCCTTACCCCTATATAAAAAGAAACTCGACTACTATATTTATATTAAACCAAACGAGGATAATATTTTACTTAAATGACCTCAAGGGTTAATATACTTAACAGCACGGAATTATGTCTTTAAGTTTCGATGATAGGTTAAGGGGTTAATAAATAAGGGTTAGGTTCAGGTAAATTTTTTGTCGGTTGTAACACAGATATTAATTATTCCTAAGCCGGGCAAAGGATAAAGGTTTTATATCGATTACCGAATATTAAACAAAATTATCGAGTAAAATCGATTTCCTTTACCTTTAATTAAAAAACACCCTATAGGTATCATCGAAGTCGACGTGGTTTATGAAGTTGGATATTCGAGCGGATTTTTACTGTATTCGGGTTATACCCTAATAAAAGAAATTAACGATTTTTTATATGCGATTCGGGTTATTTAAATATTTAGTTACCCCTTTTAAGTAAGTGGAAATGTCGGTGACGTTTTAACTATATATTAATTATATAATGGCGCATATTTTGCATAATTTTATTACATCTAACCTAAACTACCTTTTTGGTTTTTCTTTTGGTATTGAATAAAACCATATAGCGAAAATTCGAGTGGTTTTAGGATGATTTTTCAATAAAAAGCTAAATTGGTATTTGAAAAAGTATGACTTCATAATTAAAACGGTTAAATACTTGAGTTTCATTATAATGATTGGAATAGGTATCCGGGCCGACCCCAAAAAAGTCCGGGTATTACTCGAGTGAAAGTTATTACGTACTATTCGGGAGATTCGAAGTTTTCTGGGGTTTGCCAACTTTTATCCTAATTTTATTAGTAATTTCTCAGAATGAAGGGATTCTTTTATCTAATTGACGAAGTGAAGAATTCGTTAAGCTTAGATAAAATGAAAGAAAATATATTTTAAACTTCAAGAAAAACTTTTATCACAGCTTCAATTTTGATATATTAGGATCAAAATCGGTTAACGGTAATGGAAATTAATTACTCAGAAACGGCGTTATGAAGGTATTTATCGTAACGGGATGAGGATAACATTTTATAGTTAATAACCGATCATTTCGTACGATTAACAAATTCTAAACATAACTATATTATTTACGAGAAGAAGCTTTTTACGATAGAATCCTATTCCAAAGCGTTTCTTTGAATTACGTAGTGTTCGTACCCCGTTTACAATCTTAACAAACCATAATAAATTGAAATATTTTTCTTTACCACGTTTGATTTCGAAACGCTAAGTTAAATAGGTCGAAGTTCTTTCTCTTTTTCAATACCACCAACGGTATAAACCCGTCACTTAAGGCGCCTATTCGGATACGTTTACCCGTAAACTATAACATAACCCCGAAGTTAAGGAACGCCGTATGCAAGTTTTTTAACTTATTTTAATTGTTATATCGGACGTAATAATAATAAATTTATATAATAAAAAAACGTAGATTACGGCGAGTTTTACGGATAATTTTTTTTAAAAAAAAACTTAGTTATTCAATCGCAATAATATGTACCTTAAGGATAAGTTGAAGGTTTTCGAAAGGTCGACGAAGGCGGAATCTCTCCAAGCCTAGCTTACTCTCGAGTCATTGTTAGGGATAATATCGGGAAATTCTAATACGCCGGAAATAATAACATCTCCCCAGACTCAACCCGTGTTAAACCCGCTAACCTCGTTAACGTCAAGTAATTATATTATTTTTAACCCAGATACCCTAATGAAATTATAAGATTAAAAAGTAATAAACAAATCGTTATATTAGTTTCGCCTATGAACGGTTTTCAAAAATGTTAAAAGCTTTTTAGTTAAAGCCGAATGATCGTTATAAATTACGGATTATGGGATTAATCCGCGGGATCTATTTCATTACCGTAGCTATTTATAACTACTTAGTAAAAAACCATTAACGATGAAAATCTTACAATAAACTTATAATTCGCTTATTATAAGTTATCCGGGTAAAAATAGTTTGTTTAGCGTTTTCCAACGGGATTACTACTAGGAGTAAATAGCGATAGATATTCAACGCTTATATCGAATATATACGTAATGTAAAGGAACTAAATCTCGTCGTACTTGACGATAAGGCCTTCTTTAACCCTCTCCAATTTTAAATCGATATTAGATATATATTTCCTTTAACTTTATAATCGATCTACCAGCTATCAATGGCGGCTTCTATATTTATTGGTTTTTATAAATCGATTTTCCACGTTTTATATAGCTTAAGGCTATATTATTTATAATTTATAATATGTATATAAAGCGCTATAGGAATATATAGTGAAAATTCCATATGTTTCCGGCTTTTATTATTATTAACCGCGATTCGAATGAAGTAAACGTATTTTGAACAGCCTTATTTTTTTTAGTAAAAGTCTAATAACTTTTATCCGCGATGTACTACCAATAAAAAAATAGTGGTATTAAACGTATAAGCCAACAAATTGAAAATTACTTATATATTATCGTCGCCTTTTCTTATTACGATTAAGCTTTATATTTAATCGTTTATCAATTTACGTTAAATAATCAGGAGTCGATGGTTACTGGATTCATCGTGAATCGTTTGGTAAATAGGTTTAAAATATTACCTATCTCAAAGGTTAACGGGAATACGAAGTCATTAACTAATTCGGCAGGGCAAGTCATTACGTTTTTAGTACACTTACACGAAGGTACGAAGCTAGTTTAAGCGGCGATAATATACATTTAATAGCGAATAAAGACGTCGGCGGATTGTCGGCGACGTTCGGCGAAACGGTATAAGGTAGGGAACTAGGTTTAACTAAGCCTACGTAACATTAAAACTAACCACTTCATTAAAAAGCTTAATTAACTTTACAATTAACATCAGGTCATCAACGTTTCGAATCCGTTTAATATCGTTTTGGTTGGAATAATATTACATGCAGTGCAGTAGGTCAACTTTACTTACAGGAAAGTTGACTGTACTGCAAGTGTATTGCTTTGTGGAGACTTATTGCATTGAGTGTAAGTCGAGTACAGTATGCTACACTTAACTCTAGGGCACGGGCCAAGCAATTAGCCATACAAATTACAGTGCAGATCGGCTAGCGGTCTGTCAAACCGAGAACAATACATTTACTATCTGACTACGCAATACTACTGTTACTTCGACCCATCAAATCGACAACGTTGCAACGTTTAAGGCCTACCAATACTGATCAGTGCTTGCCTACTAGGTTAAGCACAGATAAGCTAAATAGAAGAAGAAGCTACTTTTCGGTTACACTCCAAGTCTTACGACCGTTGGGGTAGAGGAAAGATTTTTGCGAAATGCTTCTACTATGACGTCGGTTTTCATAGCAGTAAGTAAAGAAGACTTATAAGATGCGTCAGTTTTTACGGGAGCTTAGGGGTAGCCACGGTATCGTTATCGAAAACACGAAAAAATCTTTATTCATCCTTTTTAAAGACGTTGAGATTGACTGTCAGAAGTCTTAAAGTATGGAAAGTTGCTAAAAAGCTAAGTTAGTACTACTATGGGTACTACTATTGTAAAAACGACTAATTCCTTACACCAAATAACTATAATAAACAACTTTCGACCTTTACTACTATTAATAACCTCCGATCTTACCTTTTACACCAAACTTTTGCCTATACTTCACTTTTTTCACTCCCTACGCCACTTTAATTGTTAAGTTCGCTGCCCTTAGCGAAAACACTAAGTCACACCGAGAAAGCCACATCATGGGACTTTATACCGAATCGCCAAGTTTCAGCCAAGTTTCTAGGCAACTTTACCTACGCAACTTTACATTAAAACACCAAGTTCTTACACCAAGAATCACTAAGTCTCTTACTATGCAAGTCTTTTACGAGTCAAATTGCTAAAAAAAAACTCTAAGTTAGGAATATATAAAGAAAGTTAAAAACCTTAAATTAGTTTTCATTGTGTTTGACGATAAACAACTCTGAATTACAGACGTTAACAAAACCTTTAATAAAGTTAACATAACCAAATACGTCGGCTAATATATTTTCGAAACAGATTTCAACGAAGATTATAGCCGCGGTGCCCGTGTTCTTCAAGACTTTCGCGAGTTCTTTAGTTACTAGACTCCTAATATGTTAGAAGATAATCTAATGATCAGTTAAGGCCAGGCTGAATAAGGAGGTTACACGTCGTAGTATCTATATTTCTAACAATATATAAGTGGGATTGGCGGAAACTTCTTTTGAATTAGCCTAACAGAAAAACTTCCCTTAAAATCCTAATCTTTAAGACTATTAGGAAAAAAGAAAAGGCTTTAAGGTACTTTAACGTTCTCACACACGTTTTGAAGGACCTTTAATATAACTTTAGCCAAGTTAAGCCTCTTTACACGCTAGCGATAAGGAATCTGTTACCTTACTGGAAAGCTTAGTACCGCCACATAACAACATAGAGTATGCCTTTGATAGCGGTAGAGTGCGCGAAACAGCGGCCGTCAACGCGGCTAAAATTATTAATGTTATCGTTTTACACCAGTTAATTAATCAAGATCGTTAGGTCTCCCAGAACCTTTAAGTACCTATTACCCCTTAGCAATTTAATCGCCAAAAACCTTTTCCCTTTAGATTCAATTACACGCGTAAACCTACTATAGGTTTTACAATAAGACTTTACGTCTCAGGTTAGGCGACTGGCAATTATCCTTGATACCGTGTTTCGGAAACCCCAAGGCTTAAACTACTAGGAAACACCACCTAAACTTAGGATAACTATTGCGACCTTCCTCTAAGACGTGTCAGGATGGTTAATATCAACTATAAGTTAATAACGGACTTCTCTAAGATTGGGGATAATATAGAAAAGTATAACGGAAAGCCTTATAACCTTTTCGATATTAATATGATGTTCTTTTCAAATATCTGTAAGTAAATAGAGGTCCCACCTTTTTGGTTTTTACTTACTATTTCCCGAAATCTTTATAGGTTACGCTAAAAACTACTACTTAACTTTCCTAACGAACGCTACTACGTTTTACGAGATTTACGATGGTATAAAGGGTCACTTTAAACACAATGTTTTCCTTGCGTAATATTATACAGACTGAGTTACTATACGGTGGACTACGATAATAATAAAGAAAAAAGAGGAGAAATTACTAATAGATATCTTTAATCAAATACTTAATAAGCTAATATTAGGTTAAAAGGCAATAGAAAAGGCTTACGTTAGCTTATCTACACTTCGTGAATAGGTACGGGTAACAGTTACGGGTATTAGCGAGTTCGAATACGCCTTATAACGCCCAAATTCCATTTGTGAAGGTTTCTTTAGCCAGTTACGTTCCTCGTTTACTACCGTAATAGCACGTATACCAAACTCGCTCGGTATATATTCCCAAGCCAGTAATTCATTCAACGTGGATAAGAAAGATCTTTCAGTGGTTAATTATATCGACCGCAAATACGGGCGCCCACAACGTCTAAGGTTAGGTCTATCGACCTCGACCCTGAATTGGATACAATACCCACGTTAACGCTAACGATATTTAGGCGAACCTATTGACCGTAAGCACTATTGTCGTAATAGTGGTCAGAGATATTGGATCTATAGTAAGGCCGGTTACTGGTTAACTCAGCACCCCCTCGCCAAACGTAATAATAGGAAAGCAACGTATCACGACGAATACCCTACTACTTCTAAATAAGATTAGTTGGTTTAAGTAACAAATACTAAAGACGATAAGCTAATTAACGTCGCCAACGCTTCTAAGTAGATTAAGTAATACGAAAACGCTACTTTTAATACGGCGGCCTAGTAACTAATAGACTATACCCTCCTATACCGTTTCGGCGGTAAAAACTCTTACATTTATCCTTACTATACCCCTAACCCCTTACACACCTTTAACCTCCGCGATCATTACACAAATAATACGTTTTAAGGTATTATACCAGACACCAGAGCGGTAAGGTACTAAAGGAAGGTTGTTTATAGTATGTAACATTGCAAAGGGAAAGCAATATAGCCACTAAGATCAATCGTTACGATATGGGTAAGACTAAAGTTAGTTTTAACCTAGGCGAATAACTATTGTGATTATAGATAACGGTAATTTAAATTATTATAGAAATAATCACTTTTCACATCCTTAAGTCCCCTACCCCTTTTTTACTTTACTTGAAAGATATAAAGACCTTCGGTATGAACGTAGATGTCAATGCAAACGAACTAGTTAAAAACGGCTAAAGGTTTTCACTCGCTTTTAGGTAGAGGTACTTATGGTTTTATTTTTAAAGTTTGAAAGCAATGGTATTAAACCTAATGGAGACGGAGATACGTTAACTACATCGGCGTTTCAACCACCTAGCTGTTAACAAACTATATAAAGTCCTGAAATCCGTAAGGTATAACGATATGAAATATTTTGCCTTAAAAGTCATTAAAAGGCTTTACCACCATTATCAAAGGCATACCTAAACCTCCCGAAGATTGAAGTTTATACTAAAACATGATAAGGACTTTCATTACGAGATCTTTATCAATATATTTTATTTATATAAAAACTCATTTTTTACGTTGTTAACTCTTTAACCTCTTTTTACGAAGTTAAGTTCTTAAAGTCCCTTTTGGAAAAGGATACGTAGGAAACGTTAAGGATTCTGTAAATTAATACGTACCTAAGTTCACCTAAACGTCGTCGTTCAAGATACCGGTACCAACTTTCTAACGGTGAAGTTTTAGGAAAATACCAAGATAATGGGTATTTAGTATAAAAAGGTACTGGTAAAAGCCCACTAGAGTATCAGAAAGGTTAAAAAGGTACACGCCCTACTTTGACAAGCGTATGGTATCCCCACGTTAAAGATTGAAAGCTTTACGGATCCGGAGGCACGCCTACAAATGGCAGTAAAAAGCCTTATTAGTACCGTGGGCCCTGACGATTTGGTGCCAACATTCCTAGTCTTTAAAACGTACCTATGCTTAACAAGTAAATCTACGCCCTTGTTAAGTATTTAGAAATGTGCTATGGCTTATAATAAAGTTTTTTAAAAAAAACTATAGAGGGAATCGACACGCTGTCAAATTAATAACACTCTTAATACCAGGAATAGTCCCTTAACGATCGACGTGTTTATTTTACCGTTAAAAACTAAAGTCCTCATATAACTGAAAGAAGGTAAATGGAAAGGGTTATATAAAATATTAAGTATTGCAAACTTTAAAATAATTATTAAAACTGTTAACGGTCCTATATCCTTTTGAATCACTTAGGTTAAGCTTTATATTAAGAGTACTAAACATAAAAACCCTTAATCCTCCCAAGTAAAGCTACCTCATCAATACGAACCTCCTTTACCCGTTATTAATAAGCCGATGAAACGCTGCCGGCGCGAACGACCCCCGAAGAAAAAGGAAAACGTTAAAGAGGAAAAATACATATTAGGTCGCATTGATAATACTACTTGGGTAAGCAAAAAATAAAAGGATAACGAAAACTTAATACTAAAGCTTAGGATACAAAGGATTATTAAGACTTTTGGCAAATCTTTTAAAGAAAACGATAAGGTCGAAATCGACGGCTTACTAACCCGAGTTATAGTATAATTTGTATCGAAAATTAAATTTAACCTTTAAAACCTCAACGTTACGATCTTTAAGTTGAAGATTATCCACGAATTTAAAAGTAAGACCACGGGGAGGCTTTACGAAAATTCACTACTGATTATTTAAGGATACGATAATAAAAGTAAAAGCTAAATCCTTACGTAGTCGTTAAAGATTTAAAAAAAATCAGCCAACGCTAAGTGGTTACTCTAGCAGCACGTTTACTAACCAGATCTAAAAGCAAGTTTACACTTAATAACCGTAATATTACGCAAGCCTATATACAATTACAAACGGAACTGCAAAGGATTATTCTTCTAAAACTGCCGCAAAAGCTACATGCTATTAACACTCTAGAAACTGTAATACGGTGTGTTAAACCACTATATAAATTAGCTAAAATAGATGTTTACTAATTCCTAACTTACCAGTCGTATTTTAACTCTCGTTTGACGATGAATTCTTTAATATACGATCCGTACTTATGGGTAACGTAAAAGAAAAATTTTGGTATAGTAGGTATGTAAACTAACGATACCTTTTTCATCTAAACATCTGGCTTTATAACATTAAATCAACAAGCGATCGAGGAATTTAAGTTCTACAATAATAAGATGGTCACGAAGTTAATAGAAAACAATTAACTTAACTTTAATAGATCGTTAATCCGCATACTTAATGTTGATACCGGCTTAAGCTTTCGCCAAAAAGGTTATGGCGTTATTTTTACCAAAATCAACAAGACTAAGGAGTCCAAAGCTTAACGATACTTGAAATAACGTATATGTGGTAACTATATTGCCACTTCATGCTAACTTGAAACCTCCTACGATTTATCTATTACGGAATAAGTACAAACACCAATAGATAAAGACTTTTATCGACTAAACAAAAGGTTGGAGTGATAGATGCGGAACCAGGACCGCGAAATTAATATAGTATTAATCGACCTTCTAAAAGTCAAACTGATAATCTTTACGGATGAGTCTTTTATAAAAATACCTACTTATCTTTACAAATCAGCTTTCTAATAACCCTCGTCAACGAAGATCAACAGGAAGATTAATTTAATATTTTAGATAACTTAATCCACTGGACCTCTATCAAATACAAAAGTATTACACTAAACGTACTAATATCGAAAGTCTATAGTATAATAACGGGATTTAATATAGGAATAATACTATGGGAAACCCTTAACCATATCATTAGGCAGCTATGGATTCCTTTCATTCCGGTGGTAATCTGTAACAACTTAAAAAGCCTTTTCGAATGCCTTTCAAATCTCGAAACCACTAGTAAAAAGCGTCTGATAATCGATGTGATAACACTCCATAAAGCCTACTAGGGAAAAAAGATCGAAGAGTTTCGATAAATCGATGGCAAAGACAACCCTACTAACTCTATAACAAAAGCATCGCCAAACAAAGCCCCGAAAAGATTTTTAAACAACAATAAACTAATTATTCATATCGAAAGCTACGTGAATAAGCCGCCGGGAAAACCACGTAACGGAAGATAAGGATATACTGTCAAATTAGAAAACTGATAAGGGATTAAAAATAGTGATCTGTTTAAGTGACACAATTAATTTTGCGAAAGGCTATAGCGAAAGAACTTTTTGTGGGAGTTGATAAACTTGGAACTCGGGGGCAACGGTGTAATTGAGTCCAAATAGGGTCAATTTTCATGCAATCGGGTGCAATTTAGTATGGAAGTCAACTGGAATTGATAGGGGTTTGGCCAGTTAACGAGGACGCAATTTAGTGGCAACCGGAAAAGATTGGTAAGTCACACTATCGTACGCACACAAACTAAACAGCCGCCAGTATTGGAATAATATTATGTTAATATAATAGGTCAAATTTACTTACAGTAAATTTAACTGCACTGCAAGTATATTGCTTTGTGGAAACTTACTGCATTGGATGTAAGTCGAGTACTGTATATTGCACTTCACTTTAGGGTACGGGCTCAGCAATTTGCCGTACAAATTACAGTGCAAACCGGCTAGCGGTCTACAAAACCTAGAAAAATACATCTACCATCTGTCCATGCAATACTACTGTTACTTCGACCGATTGAATCGACAACGTTGCAACGTCTAAAGCCTACCAACAGTTTTAGAAATTTTTAATAAACACCTTATATTTTACGTACACATAGTTAAATGAAAGTCTTCGAACATTTTTTCCTCGTAGGTATTTTTCGATATTTTACTGGAACTAGTTTTAGTCGTTAACGATATAGGGAAGGATAGGTAAAAGGAATTTAAAATTTAAAAAATCCTTATAACAACAATAGGACGGGGCGAGGTTCGCTTTATATTACCTAAGTAAAAATTCTATAATAAGCTGAAGTAGGAATTGTTGAAAAATTGCTAGTATATTTTATCCCTGAATAAATTTAAGGTAAAATTAGAGAATATTTGAGTTCATAATAGCCCTTCATTTCGATGTCAGAGTTAAATTTATATTAAATAACTTACGCGGGCTAAGATGCTTATACCGTTAAATTAATATAGTACTCTAAAAAAGAGGGGGAAATGTATTATTAATCATATTATAATATAATAAGTGGGACCGATTATATATTACCCGAAGGATAAGTATTCGACTGTAAAGCAACTCTTATTACAACCCATTAAAATCAATCTATTTATTATTATTATCCTTATTAGAAGTTAACGAATAACGGTATTATTAACGTTAGGGACTCTATTATAGTTAATTCCAGATAATAAGAGATGCCGGTAAGGGAGAACAACAAAGAGAGTAACGGGCGCTAATAAACGCCGATGAAAAAGGCTGGTAAGAGGCGGGTCGGGCACGGAAAGACGCCGAAAATAACGGATAACGCTAGGAAAACCGAATGTTAAAGGAGGCCGGAAATAACGGCAAACGAAAAACGAGGCGAAAGGCGGAGCGAGGGAAACAAGCCTTGAAATGGGTTGCTAAAAATTATAACATATTAGTTTAGGCCCGGACGATGCGGTCGGGCTTGAACACGATCCTCCACCCATTTCTAGTTAACCCGATCTACTTATTTTAGCTAAATTTAACAAACAAATACAGGTAAAATCGTGGTTTGTATAATGAAGCCTTGGATATCACTCTTCAAAATTTGAAAGCCTTAACCTATATGAATTATAAAAAATATAACTTACGTAGCTATATTATTCTAGTCATTTAGGTCAAAATTACGGGAGGGTATTTAACGGGCATTAAAAAGGACTGAAGTAAAAAAATTACACGTTAACATACAATTAGTCGAGGGAGTTTAGTCTTGGTAAATAAACGATACTGTAAAAGGTGACGGAAAAGTTTTAAAAGAGGACGGACCCAGAAAAAAGGAGGCGATAGGAATATATTTTAAAAAAGATAACGGCTTATACAGCTGTCATAGTAAAAACATTTTATATTCGAATAATATCGCGAAACCGGACAAACTAATTAACCAATTTAAAAACGATGAGGGTAAAAACGAGACAATAACCCGGGACATTTCCTTATCGCTTATAGATAAAGGATAAAATTTAGCTTTTATCTTCGGTAATAATGACTAATTAGCATAGAAGGGCGCGTTAACCGGCCTAAGCTATGAATAAACTTATCTTTTAAATATATTACAAAGGGGGATTTAATGGCGATTGGGTTTTCATAAGCTTAATTTATAAACTTACTTTCCTATAAATCTTTCAACATGTAGAATATCTTTACGCCCGATAAAATCGGATATAAATAAAAAGAACATCGAAGTTAAAAAGACGGTTAATATATGATATATACGCGTATTTCACTTGTAAAAAGAAGATTTCGTTTTAATCTTTGTTATTACTCAAAATGAATAAGTTTCTTATAATACGAAGAGGTTATAAAAGGCAGTAAACGATGAAGTATTCGTATAAAGTATGGTAACTTATTTTACAAGTCGGCTCGTTAATTTTATCGAGGATGCCGGCAGAAGTATATCCTAAGCCGAATTTATTATACACCTTAATTATAGAGATGAAACAAGAAGAGAAAGTTACGAAATATTAACGGAAAATTATAGTTAAAACGTAAAAGGTGTTAGTGAAATTGTTAAGAAAAAGGGTAAATAATAAAGCGAAAATAACGATATAAAAAGGAAAAGAAAAAAGTTTTAAGGGTTACGGGGAAATTCGTATTTATAGGTACTGGTGAACCGGATTCAATAAGGGTTACGTGTTATACGAGGTACGTTAAACGGTATAACCAGTAAAAATAATATATTATATGGCACGTTAAAAGGTACGTTATACCCCACAGGTGTTAAAAAGGATATATTATACGGAAAGTTAAAAGGCGCGTTATACGACGTTGGCGGCTTAAGATTGAACCGGCTAATACATTATAAGACACATTAAAGGCGCGTTATACGGAGTTAACGGCCTAAGGTTAAACCGGATAATACGTTAGATGGTACATTAATGGCGCTTTATACGACGCCAGTAATTGGGTATCGAATTGGTCGATATATTATACAACGCGTTAAATGGTATGTTATACGGCGAACTGAAGGGTGCGTTATACGACGTCAGCGGCCTAAGGTTAAACTGGCTAATACGTTATGCGATACGTTAAAGTCGTATTATACGATGTTGGCGGCTTAGGGTCGGATCGGCCGATATGTTATACGACGCGTTAAATGCTGCGTTAGTAGCTCGCGCTCGGCCCGCGTATTAGGCGGGTGAGGCTCATACCCCGCGTTTAACTAATGGAACGCTGTAGTTCTTACAATTTCTGGGGAAAAGGGGGGTATATTATGAATTTAGGCTATTAGCTATTAAGTTTATAGGTTATGTAACTATATACGTAACGGGATAGGCAATACCCGGTCTGGGCTTGATCCGGGCGCGGACCGGGCGCGGTTCTTACACGGCATGTTTAAGGGCACGTGACAGGCTGGGTATTAACTATGCCCTTAGGTTCTGTATAGTGAGCTATGGTAGCTTCTTCTAGTTTTCCGCTGTACCTTAATAGTAAACTTCATTTGGTACCTACTTGGCTTACTATCGTAGATCGGACCATAACATATAGACTGTATTAGGATTCGAGGGTAAACCTTATATTGCTTATTACCAAGACGGAAATCCTTTGAAATGCGAGTAGAAACATATTGAAAAGTACATTATTTATATTCTCAACATGTATGTTATTATTATACACGTTATTATGTAGTTTTACCTGTATAAGTATTACAGTGCCCATTCTATTATCTTATCGTTCAATCGATTAAAAACTAAAGTAGGAATTTATATTTTAAAATCCAACTTATTATAATTTATATTAACGGTAAGTGTTAATAGACTTAGCTTGTTGATAGGCCTTTAGATGTTGCAAAGTTATTGATTAGAATTGGTCGAAGTAATAGTAGTATTGTGTGGTCAATTAGTAGATGTATTATTCTAGGTTTGACAGACCGCTAGCCGATATACACACTAATTTGTATGGCTAATTGCTTAGCCTATACCATAAACTTAATTTGGCGCTCCACAATCAACCAACTTGCAGTTAGTATAGTTGACTTGACTATACTTCAATTAACCTGCTAAAAATAGATGATGATATTATTTCAATACTGACGGCTTTTTGTTTTGTATACGTACATTAGTGTGATCAACTACTTATTTATAGTAACATTTGAAGTACCTTCTTATCGACCAGCTAAACCCTTTTTAATTCCATGACCAAATTGATTCTAATTACTTAATTTCTCCCACTTTTCCGAATCCCGACTTTATTAACTCCTACGAATACGTCTTTCGTCAAAAACTTATGCAAACCTCCAACTTACTTGTACTAGTCAATTAAGTCACCGATTTAATTCCCCTAGTAGTCTTTCAGATTGCCAATATACTCTTTCTTTCTTCTCTACCTGTCGGCACGTGAATTCTTACCAGGTAACCTTTTAACATATCTCTCGATCTATATAATTAGGTGATTGTTATTCACAAACTTTTTAAAATATTTTTTTGGCGTAGATTTCTTTATAATATCTGCTAGATTGCTTTTTGCCGTCAATCCATCTAAACTCATCGATTTCCCTGCCTTCTTAAGCTTCACAAAGTAACATCACATCGATTATAAAGCGGTTTTCGCTAATAGTTCCGAATTTCCAAAGATATTCGAATTGGATTATCGAGTCGGTACAAATCAACACCTAAATAAGAGAAATTAACAGCTATTTGATAACTATTTTGAGGATTTTCCATATCTCTATGCCTATATAAAAGCTGGCTATTATACCGAATATTTGTAAAGTTAACACACTTCTAATTATTCTTTTACATCCAACGAAGGTTTAATGAATCATGTTTCCTATAATTCCGAATTATATTTTTAGAACATGTCTTCATTAACATCTTTATGAAAAATCCGATCTGTAATTATAAGTTAGTGTGAGTTATAGAAGAGTTGTTTATAAAAATCATTAACTTTACTCTCGATAGGTTAGTTGGAACTATATAAATTCCTTGGTTCCAATTCCTTATTTACCAATTTAACGTTTTATTTAGTAGATTATAGTCTTCATCTGTTAGATTTTACCTTTTTATCGTAAACAAGAACTCGTCAAAATTTTCGTGTTGGTAGGGCTTTGAATGTTGCAACGTTGTCGTTCGATTAATCGAAGTAATAGTAATATTGCAGTGGTCAAGTAGTGGATATATTGTTCTAGGTTTGACAGACTGCTAGCCGTTCTACACAGTAATTCGAATGGTCAACTGCTTGGCTCATACCATAGTGTAAGATTGGAGCATACTATACTGAACTTGTAGTCATTATAGTTAGTTCATATAAAACAATACACTTAACTTGGAGTTAGTATAGTTAACTTTACTGTAAGTAAAGTTAACTTACTATATTGTAATGAATACTATTTTAACCCCAGCAGCTTTTTGTTTTGTGCATATACGTTATTATAGTCGACCAAACTTTTTCGGTCACCACTAAATTACTATCTCGTTAACTAGTGTGACTCCTGTCAATTACACTTGACATTAGTATCCAAATTAACCTCAATTATCTTTAATTTCCTTGCAGCATCCAGTCCTGGCTTTACTAATTCCTGTGCGCAAATCTTTCGCTATAGACTTACATGTACTGCTAACTGCCGTTATTAGTCTTTTTAACACATGTGGGTTAAGTTGTTTGTTATTTTGGTTAACCCATATAAGTTACTGAGGCCTCTACTACCATTATTACTACCAATTTACCACTACCTCCATTTCTATTAATTATCTTATCCAATGTGTGTTAAGCTAAATTTTAATTCTGCTTAATCTATATGGGTTGATTAAGTCATTATTAACCCTAATTCAATTATATCGTTTAAAGAAGTTATTATCTTCATTCCCCTGCTAGTCGTTTACTTTGTTAACATATCCTTGTTCATTGGTACGTTACTCGGCCTTGCTAGGTGGCCTGTTAATGTAGCCTTCAATGTATATAGTATGTCTATTATTGTTTGCAAACCTTTCAAAGGCTTTATTCGGCGATATCTTTGTTATATCATTAATAGAATTGTTTTTTTCATCGATTTATCAGAACCTTTCGATTTTCTTGCCTAAGTAAGCTTTATAAAATATTATCACGTCGATTATTAGACGCTTTTTACTATTGGATTCGAGTTTTAAAAGGTATTCGAATAGGTTTCTTGAGTCGATACAAATAACAACCGGGATAAATGGAATCTTTATCTGCCTGTTAATAGCTTTAAGTGTTTTTATAGTGTTGTACCTATATTAAAACCGGTCATTATACCGTAGGCATTTCAAGTCAATACGCTTCACGTAATTATTTTATATGTGACGAAAGTTTAGTAAATTAGGTTGCCGAAAATATTCAACTGGTTCTTCCGCTTATCTTTATTTACAAGGGTCATTAAAAAGCCTATGTGTAAAAATAGGTCGGTGTTATTTGCAAAAAAAGAACCCTTTGTAAAGATTATTAATATAGGTTTCGACAACTTAATTGGAATTATATTAATCCTTTGGACCAAGTTCCGCTTTTGATATTCAAGCTTTTTATTCGACCGGTTAAATTTGTCATTTATTAGGTCTTGTACTTGTATCGCAATCGATAGGTCAGAAAAGGCTTTCTGTTGGTATAAGGTGACGATATAGCTTTTATGAGCGCATTATTTTAAGTACCGTTAGGCCTTCATTACATCAGTTTTATTAATTATAGCTAAGTTAACACTCTGGCCTTTCTAGCGAAAACTAAGGCTAGTATTAACACTCAGTATACGGATTAACTATTCGTTCAAGTTTAGTTGTGTACCTTTCTTTAAACTCATAACTGACTTGCAATTTCAGATCTTAAAGTTCTGAATCACATGTTATTCCTATACTATAAAGCTCACAATTCTGACGAAATGGGTATTATTAATTTATATGACTATTAAACCAAGGGTTTTTTTACGTTACTAGTAAATACGGGCCGTATATTAAAAACTGTTGACCTAGCTTTTACTTGAAATGAAAATAATAGGTTGAAATCTAACAGACACCTGCTTTGGTTAGTTCGTATAATAACTTGATACACCATATTACCGTCTCTAGAAGGTGTGTAGTATGTAATTCCTTTAGTAATTTTAATAAAATTATCACCTGAAAATCGATTGTTGATTACGTATATTATTACGTCATATCCCACTCATTAAACATAAACTTACCTTGAATTTTAGCTTGCAAACTTATTAATAAATCGAATACAAAGCGGTAGCTGATTTTTTTAATCGTTGGAAACTACGTTAGAATCCAGTTATCACCTTTATTACTTTAGATATTATTATATATCACTATAGTTAGCATATGTAGTTGGCAGTACATTACGCTGCAAGATGCACTCCTACAGTGTGCACGATAACGTGTTACGCTGCAGGCTGCACTCTTGTAGAGTACATAACAACGTAACATGCTGCAGATTACACTTTCAGAGTGTACTATATATGGAGTGGTCTAGAAGGCACGTTTACAAAGTGGAACGCTTTGGGTGAGAGCTTATAAGCTCTCAGCTGTAGCGTATATCCTCCGAATACCTCTTCTTAAACCTATATATCTTTCACTACTATAATAACAATCTTTTAATTGCTTTTTTTTACGTTAACTTAATAAAGACCTTACCGACACTGATTAATAGCCGACCCAATCGACTATAAATAACTTTAAAAAAAAGACAAATATAAATTAAATACTTATAGCGGGATATTATAACGGTCCCAATTATTTGAACTTTAATACTACGTTTTTACGAAAATTACACGGGATATATATAAATACTATAAAAGCAAGTAAATTTAAAACCCAACTTTAATACGATATTATTAACCTTTATTTGGTGCCATATTTACTGAAAACCCCATTATGCTACCATTAACTCTTATTTGACGCTTTAACGTATCTGGATACTTCTTGAAGAGCGTCCTATTACGTATCAAGCCATCCAAGCTAAAATCACCAAGTTTTGGAACCCTTCGTTGGGAAGCATCCGATTTAAACGTAGAATCCAAACCGTTTACGAAATCCAAAAGAGGTTACAAACGCAATATTTAAACCGCTTACGAAATTCAAAAGCGGTTACAGACGCAATATCTACACCGTTTACAAAAACTAAAAGCAGCTACAGGCGCAATACCCAAACCGCTTTCAACCAACAAAAGCGACCATAACACAACATTCGAACCGCCCAACAAACACGAACTAAGCCTCATATACCATATCGCACACACCTCCCCACATATATATACATACACCTCTCCACATCTTTTCTTTCCCCCTTTTCTTATTTACTCTTTCTGTACCCCTTTACTCGCCCTACACTGCCTATTTTTCAATTGATTTCTTGCGACGTTTGAGTTTACTAGCTGCTTAACTAGTGTAATGCTAGCCAAGCGCTAGAAAAAATAATTTGAGACGACTAACATACCTGTAATTACGTTTCATTTACGATTTATTTATATTTCATTTATAATAATAAGTGTTAGAAGCCTTACTTTAACCGCTGTACTATATTTTCTTTGTTTTACATTTACGTATTTATTCAACTAATTTATTATAGCTTTGTACGAAATAAATATGGCTGGTTTTGGTAGGTATATGTAATTTCTTTTTAAATGTAATATCGTATAAAGGCTCTTTTTGAAGATTATTGACCTAAACCTGTAAAACGATAATATACAGGCGTTGGTGATAAACCTAAACTTTTTGTATATAAATACGTATATCTTTGGCATGATCTTTCGCTACTAGGAGAAGCAAACCCAAGAACTTAAGATACTGGATAATTTCTATAAAAGATTTTTGAACTGGAGGATAGGCAAATAACAAATAGTATACTTCTTCATTACCAAAGCCTTACGAATTTAACAATAAAATGGAGGCATTAATACCCTAAGAGGCAGGAATGGCTGCCTTACAAAGGCCTTATTCGAAATAGTACAACTTACCGACTTACCAGACTGGGAGGATAAGGATATGTATTAAACGGAATTTGTAAACGGATGTTACCTGACGGAACATAAAAAACAGGTGGTAAGGAACATGCGAGTAAAATGGTAAAATGTGAATAATATACAAATATAAGACATGTTACGCTCCAATATTATGCCCGTACCACAGGTCAGAAATACAGAGCTCTAGGAAAAATAAGGCCCGAATACACAGTTCATGCTGCAGCCATAAGAGAAGGAAGGCCTGGATATATAGTTTGGACCGCAACCCGAAATGGAGAAAGGTCAGAGTATGTAATACTCCACTCAATTTAAAGAGAAGAAGGTGTCAAAAACGTACTCCAACACGCGCTTTCAAAAGGATAAAGGGTCAGGAACGTTGTTGGAAGCGCGAAATTAAGAGAAGGAAGGTCTGGATGCGTAATTCTAGCTATAACTTTGATAGAAAGAAGGTCTGGATATACAATCCGAGCTACACCTTTAAGAAAAGAGAGGCCTAGATACACAGTTCAGGCTGAATCTTTAAGAAAGAAAAAGGCCTAAATATATAATCTGAGTCACGGACTTACGAAAAGAAAGGCCTGTAAAAGAAGGAAGGGCCGAATACGAAATCTGAACCATGCTCTTAAGGGAGATAAGGGCTAAACGCGTTCTTCGATACGCGCCTTTATAAAAGGAAGGTCTAAAGGCAGCATTATCAACTTACCCTTAACAGAAAGGAGTATATTCATTAAAGAAGAGACCAGGTATATGATTCGGGCTATACATTTAAGAGAAAGAATAGCCAAATACTTTATAGGCAACTGGACCTTAATATAAGGACGAGCCGCCTTGGTAATCCGGCTCTTAGCTTTAAGAACAAAACGGGCCGTGATTGTATCTCGAAATGCGTCCTGGAAAATAATACGAACCATAATGGCATTCACAGCCTTAACTCCCGAAAAACAACGAACGATTTAGATATTACGTTAGATATGCTCCTTACGGTAACAAACGACTTCAAAGCACTCTTTTAACTATAAAGCGCTCTAAATATCGTATTAAATCCTCTCCTACGATAGCAGGATGCCTAGGAAGGTGTATAGACACTGCTTCTACCTATATCAAACGCTCTAGGTTATGTATTCGTGACGTCGGCAATGCTTTTGATAGCTAAAACTATCAACAACATAGAGAGGATGGTTACATAACCTAATACTCGACACTACTACTTTACTAAGCAAAAAAAAAAGAGTAAGAAAGAAAGAAGTTTTGCTTGGAACGATGGCATACACTGCTATCATTACCAACTAGAAACTAACCTACACAACTATCGCTACTAAACTACTAATACTGATCGCATTACAAATTATAATGTTAATACTAAATTATGAATACGAACCGTATTATAACTATATTGTTACTATTAGATTACGGATACGAACTGCACCACGACTATACTATCACTATTGAATTATGGATACAGAGCGTATAAAGAGAGAAGAAAAGATTTCCTGTGTGGATATTATTATATATTACTAGAGTTGGTATACGTAGTTAGTAGTACATTACGCTATAAAGTACACTCTTTCAGCGTACACGATAATGTGTTACGTTGTAGGCTATACTTTTGCAGAGTGAATGACAATATAATACGCTGCAGATTGTACTTTGAGAGTGCACCATGCGTGGAGCGGTCTAGCAAAGACATTCGCAAAGTGGCACGCTCCGAGTGAGAGCTTATAAGCTTTCAATTGTGGCGTGCACTCTCTGAATGCCTCTTCTTAAACCTATCTATCTTTACTACAGTATCAATCTTCTGATTATTCTTCTGTTACGTTAACATAATAGAAACCTTACCACCAATTACCGTATTTTTAAGCGATTAAATGTGAATTTTTATATGGCTACCCTGTATTCTTACCTTTAACTTCGTATATAACTCTCGACTTGAAGATTGTGATATTCGAGTTTTGGAGGTTAAATTTGATTTTGGGTAAGAATTATACAACTTCTCGAATTTGAAAGCCGTTAATTTCGACCTTATTACTCTATTTAAATTATATTATAAAATCTTTAATAATACCCTATAACCGGATCTTTAAAACCAAGTCTTGTTGTTCTTTTCTCTCTGCATACTCAAGTTATATCATAGATACGCTTTAATGTATATTCCTCTTTTTAACGTTTTTACTTTTCAATGGTTTTCCGCTCTGTCACCATTTCATTCATTTATCGATAATAGGTAAAGGGAAATCGTGTTAGTTTAGTCGTTTGGCTTAGATGTCTTTATTTTCAGTCGCCCTAATATAAGGTTTAACTTGCGTAATACGAAACGTCGCGGGACTATTAGTGATTTTAACAACTACTTTAAAGTTGGTGATACTTAAGATTTTATATAGGTAATCTTATTTACCTGGCTCCTGCCATAGAAAAACTTTACTTTTAATGGAATAATAATTACTTCGATTATTTGAAGACCATTTATGGTATTAAGGGTTTTGTTAATTTAACACTGTGATGATTTTTTTCGTAGTTGTTTTAGTACCTTACCATAAGCTATAACTTTTGGTTAGGTACTTACTATAGTAGCGATTCATTTGTCAGGCGTATGTATGCCTTCAAGACTCATAACGTTGATATTAAGCTGTTAGGACTTACGGTGTCGTTCAATCTCTCTACCGCTATTTAAAGGCGTGTCTATTGATTAGTAAAGCTTTTAGTTTCCAATATAAGGGTATAATACGCTCGGTGAGATAGTACGTATACCCATTCGATTTTTACAATGCTTTAGTAAGCCTTTATAGGTACTTATTTACACTAAATCTACATTATCTTAACGTTGATTTGAAACTCTACCACCATAAAGTTGGTACCAGCATCGTAAACGACAATGTTATATAGGTCTTATTATGTGTTAATTCATAATATCCTCAACGTTTCCTACGTATCTTTTGCCAATACAGACTTTATAAACTTAGCTCCGTAAAAATTGTTGCGGAGTTAATAACGTAAAAAACAAGCTTATTATTTAATTAAAATACACTGATAAAGACTTTGTAATTGAAAATTTTATTGTCTATTAATGCAAACTTAAATCTTCGAGGAGGTTAAATATAGGTTTAACAGGCATAGCAGAGCTTTTCAATAACTTCCAAAGAAAAGTATTTTACATCTTCATACCCTGCGAACTCTAAGACTTTATAAAGCCTCTTAAAAGCACGGTAGCTAAAGCGCCAGTATATTTAACTCATCTCTAACTCAGTCAGGTCTGATACCATTACCCCTAGACCTTAAAGATAAAACTACAAATGCTCATATTTAGAGGCAAGGGAAACTTCTGGCTGTTTTTAAACTGCTTATCGGCGTTAACGTCAACGCTGATGCTAAGGGTCTTGATATTTTTTAAGTAGAGAAAGAAAGGGATAGTTGACTTCAGAATGTGAAAAGTAATTAATCCAATAATAGTTTCTATTATTGTCATCCCTAGTAACGATAATTTCTCGCCTAGACGAAACCAATTTTAATCTTACTAGCATTTTAATGGTTAATTTCGGTAGTAGTAGTGTTTTCTCTTCGTAATACTATGTATTGAAAATATTATTTTGTTGAATACCTTACTTCTCTTATGTTTAGAATAATACCTTAAAACATATAGTTTTTGTAACCATCTCGAAGGCTAAAAGTCTATAAGGGGTTGGGACTTTGGTTAGGATAAAAGTAAGAGTCTTTGTCACTTAAGTAGTATAAAAAGTCGTGGTTAGCTAATTATTAAGCTTTGTTAGAAACCTTATTTTCACGCTATTTAATTTTTATAGGTGTATCGTCGTCATTAATAGTTTTTTTATCCTCGAAGTCTATAATATAGTCTAAGTAATTTTATCTGGAATTAGTGGGGTATTGAATATGACATATTACCTGTTTGTCATTACGTTCGGTAGAATGGTAACGAGTTAACTAACAACCATATTTTTTACAAATCCAATATCTTTTGTGATTATCACGATAATTTTTATAGTTAATAAATCCGCTTCAATTTTTCCCTCGATAATACTAGTATGGCTATAGATTTTAGTCCGAAGCTATTAAGCCATATTTTTAACGCTAAAGACGCCTATAACGATACTTACGGTCTATGTAATGTATTAATTCACAACCTTTTTTATCTTTATCGCGAAAGTTATTAGATTAAGAGTATATATGAAGTGAATTTATAGTAAGTGTTATTCCGTTTATAAATGTGGATCTTGATTAGTTAAAAAAGCTTATACAGATGGCATTTAGATGTTGTAAAACGTATTTAAACTCGTTAACGTCTGTAACAATTGCACGTACCTAATTACGAAGCATGGCTTCGCTAACGTAGGCCTTCTCTATAGTTTTTTTTGGCATAGCATCAACTTATTTAATATCTAATTCAAAACGTTCATTAGTATTTTCTATTTTTTCCTTTTTGCTATTATTTTAATTTATCTTGTAGTAGCACAATACCTTTAATATTACATAAGGTGGATATTATATTCGAAGTAGCTTGTTATATTATCGTAGATTTCGCAAAAGGTTGTAATTTATATTCAAATAGTTAGGTAGTAATTCCTGGCGTTCATTGTAAGGATTTTGGGGAATAGAAAGTGAGAAATAGAAGGAGTAACCTATATCCACTTACAAATGTTCAAAAAGGGTATTATTTTCGTATTGAAAAGATTATAAGGCTTTCTTTTATACTTTTATACGTTATTCCAGATTTTATCGAAGTTCATGAGTATCTTGTAGTTTATTCTAACCATCTTAATAGGTTTTAGAAGAAGGTCGCGATAGTTGTCCCAATCTTCGTTAATATTCTCAATAATTTAAACTTTGGAGCTTCCGAGTCGTGGTATTAAGGATAGTTGCCAGTCGCCTGTCCCGAGGGATAAAGTCCTGTGGTAATAATCATTGTAGGCTTACGCATATAGACTTACTTTCTGTAGGAAGGGTTTTAAAGAACCTGGTGATTTTAAGTGAAGGGTTAAGGGGTAATGGGGACGTAACCGTAGGAAGTGTTTTGAGGGGCTTAACAATGCTATTCAATTAACCGTTGGATAGTGCTGACGTTAATAAATTTTTCCGTGTTAGAGGCCATTGCTTTAGAAGCGTTTTGCTTCCGTTAAGGGTATATTTCTCGCTATTAAGTAAATGTGTTAGGCAGCCAAACAAATCAATAGGTTCCTTATAGTTAACGCGTAAAGAGGCTTAATTTAATTGGATGAGAGATCTTCTAAAACGTGTTTAAGGGCATTAAAGATCTTCAACACCTTTATCTTTTCCTTGAGGGTTCTAAGTATTGGTATTTTCAAGGTAGTTCTTTATTAATGTTAATTTAAAGAAGGGTTTAGCCAATATTAAGAAAAAAAACTAATATATAAATATCATGGCAAGTAACCTCATTTTTTTAATTTAACTTTAACCGTAGGTTGGATTTTATATATATATATTAAGTATCTAGTCATTGTAAAATTTACGGAAGTCTTAGAAGGCGCGGGCATTACAGCTGTAATCTTCGCTGAGGTTTGCGTCGATGATGTTCTAATTAAAGTAATTAGTTAGATAAGTGTAATGATCACACTAAATACCCGTGAGTAAATAGAAAGTGTAAGGAGGTTTATGTTAGCAGTAAGGTAGCAGAGGTAACAAAGGTGCAATATCAAAAAGATGTTTGTTCGTGCTGTAGAATGATCACTAGCCGTTAGGCTATTCAGGTGTGTAGACTGAATACTTAGATTGACAACTGAAGAGCTATGAAGGAAATACTATCTTTGTGGTGATGATCGTGTCTTTATATATCCGTGCCTTCATACCGTCTTCAGTACTAGACCGCTGGAGTCGCTGTCGGTCCCATCGGTCCTGTATAATTGACTGGACCGCTGTCAGTCCCATCGGTCCTTCCTTGTCCGAGATTGCTGACATAAGAGAAGTTCTCCGCCTAATTATAGACTTCAAGCTTTCTAGTAGCGCAGTGTTGCATACTGGCCTGCTTCCTAGCCCAACCTCTATTTGGGTTATAATAATAAGCCTTAGTTAAGGTTTTGTTGATATTTTTAATCCAAAGATATTCGTTGCAATGGTTGGCAAAGACAGTTTTGAAGGATTCAATTACCTTTATATATTTTGAAATCGGTGTTATTTTGTGGTTTTCTCTTGTATAGCACTTGGTGGGTGAGGGCCTTAGTAATTTGGCATGAAATCGCATGGAAACTTGACGTTGGGTCGCGCGAGGTAGCTTTCGTAGCGCGACTTGATAATTTTCTGTGTTTTCGCTCGAAGTAACGATCTTAACTACTAAATTTTCCTAGGGGAATTGAAAGTAGTGAGGTAAGGGTAAAAGTTTGGTGTAAGAGATAAATGCAAAGGTTGTTTAATGTGGTTATTTGGGGTGTGGCTTAGTCGTTTTTGCAGTAGTAATACTCGTAGTAGTATTGACTTATTCGTTTGTCAACCTATCGTTTAAGACTTTTTGCGGTTAATTTTAACGGTTTTTATGAAGGATCTGATAGAGATTTCTTAGTACTTTCAATAACGAGACCGTCGCTACCTTCAAGCTTCTGTAAAAATCAATGTAGCCTAAAAGTTTTCTCTACTTACTACCGTGAAAACCAACGCAGCAATAGGGGCTCTTCGTAAAATTATTGCTTTTACCTTGGTTTTTTACAAAACGTAACCAGAAAGTAACTTTTTCTTTTACTTAGATTATTTGTACTCAACCTAATAAGCACAGATTATTATTAGTAGAGCTTTAGAAATTATAAAATTTTCGATTCGATTGGTCGAAAAAATAATATTATTGCAGTGGTTAAATAGTAGATGTATTGTTCTAAGTTTGGCTGACCGCTAGCCGGTCTACACAGTACTTTGTATGGACAATTGCTTAGCCCATGACCTAGTGTCAAGTGAGCGCATACTGTACTTGACTTGCATCCAATACAGTAGGCACACAAAAAACAGTAGACTCAACTTTCAGTTAGTATAGTCAACTTTACTGTAAGTAAAGTAAACCTACTGCACTAAAATTACTACTATTTCAATATTTAGGTTAATATAGGGTAGCGATATAGATATCACAGACGCATTACTCCAGATATCTTTAAACTCTAGCTATATTAATATTATTCATTATGTTTAAGTCAATATCTTTACTCTTTTAACAAAAATTTGATCCAATATTGGTGTTTTTAATGTTATGTTTATAGATCAACGATTCGTTAAAGTCAAAATTTTTACTTTTCACTAAAGTCGCGACCGACTTTTAATTCCAAAATTTCGAATCCTTAATCACCTATTATTCCAATATTACAATGCCTGTGATTTCAATAAATATTGTATCGTTAGTTTATATACCTATTAAGCCGAAATTTTCTTTTATATGATTAGTAAATACGGATCATATGTTAAAGATTTTATAAATAGTTTCGATTTAAAATGCGATGAATACATAAGAAACTAATAAACGCCGGTTTCAGTCAATTCAAAGAGTATCTTTATATCGTATAATTTTTCTCGGAAGGTATTTATCACGAAGTTCTTACGGTAGTTCTAATAGAACGATCCTTTATAAATTAGTTATTAATTACGGATACGTTTATATTATATCCCAGCTATTCAAGTGAACTTTCTAATTGTCTTTATTATTAAATTCGTTTCTACAGCAACTACTAAACGTTTGTTCATCTTTTAAGTCGTTAACCATTGCGTAAACAGTTTTGTTTTACCTTTATCACCGTATTTTGAAACGATTAAACGTGACTTTACATACGGTCACCCCGTGGTTTTTTCTTTAACCTCTTCTCTAATCCTCGACTAAAAAATCGTAATATTTGGGTTTTAAAAATTAAAGTCGCGTTTGAGTGCAAACTATACAACTTTTCGAATGAAGAGTCTATTAATCTTAACCGTATCTATTTTTAAGAAAAGTTTTACCGTAGATTATAATAATTCCTTATAGCCGAAGTTTAACAGTTAAATATTAATTATACTTGTTTTCCTGTCAACCTCAACAGTATTATAAATCCGTCCCAGTATGTATTTGTAAATTTTAACGTTTCTCTTCCTTAGTGGTTTGTCGCGTCGTTGACGTTTTATTAGTTTTTCGATTACGTGGGAGGGAGGATTGTATTAATTGATTCGTTTGGCTTTAGAATCTTCATTATTATCGTTATCGTTAGTCACTCTAATGTAAGATTTAACCTAGGTTGTGCGAAACGTCGTAAAACTATTAGAAGTTTCAATAACTACTTCAAAGTTGGTGATATTTAATATTTTGAATAGGTTATCATATTTGCCTAGCTTGCGTAATACGAGTACCTTGCTTTGTAACGGAAAAAACAATACGTCGATCTTAATAGGACCGTTTCCGATGTTAAAGACATTATTTACATAACTCCGTGCTAATTACTTCCGTAATTTCTTCAGGGCTTTACCGTATATCATATCCCTATTTTAGGTATTTATTAATAGCGGAGATTTACTCGTTAGACGACTATATACTCCAAAGACCAGCAAAGTTAACCCTAAGATGTTAAGGCTCGTGGTTTCGTTAAATCCTTTCAATGCTATTGAAAAACGAGCCTCCTGGTTCGTAAAACTTTCGATTTCCAACGTAAAAATATCATATAATTTGAAAAATGATATATATGACCTCTGAACCTTTCCAATATTCTAATAGGTTTTTACAGGCACGTATCAATAATAAATTCACATTATCTTAACATTTTCTTTGAACTCTGTTACTATAAAGTTAATACTAGTATCATAAACGATGACATTGAGTAAGCTCAGGTATATATTCATTTACAACAATTTGAAATTTCTACACGTATTTTTCGCCAATGAAAATGTAAGGAATTTCATTTCATAAAAAAAAAGTTGCGAAGTTAATCATCTGAAAAATGAACTTATTATATGAAAAATATTATGTTAACGAAGATGTTATAAAGAATTTTTTTATCGTTTTTGAATATAAACTTAAATTTTGGTTGGGCTTAGGTATACATTTGGTACAAGTGATGAAGTTTTTGAATAATCTTTAAATAAAAGTATTACATATTTTTGTATCTTACGAATTCGAAGATTTATATAACCTGTCAACAGCTGAGTAATGAAAATATTGGTGTAATTAATGTATTTCTAACTTCTTTAAGTTTAACACCGTTTCTTTGAGGCCTCAAAAGTTGAACCAAAGGTACCCCTATCTAAAGGCAAAGAAAACATTTAGCGGTTCTTTTACCAATTTATTAACGTTAACTTTGACGTTAATGCCGAAGATCTTTATATCTTTCAAATAAAGGAAAATAGGGTAGAGGATTGAAAAATTCAAAACATAATCGGTTGATTAATAATTCAAATAGTCGTGGATTCCAAGAATTCTAGTTATTCATTGATATTGAAACTAACTTTGGCTTAGTTAGTATTTTGGAGATTGATCTCCATAGTAGTATTGCGAATAACCTCTTATTGAATAGATTATTGCCCTTATATTTTGCATAATTTCTTAAAATATATGGTTCGAGTAATGATTACAAAAATTGAAAGTATGTAAAAAATTAGGTTTTAAAAATTTAACGTAAATAAAGGGGTTTTCGCCACTTCAACGATATAAAAAAATATGGTTGGCTAATTACTGGGCTGCGCCAGGAGTAATATCTATGTTACGAAACTTATTTAAAAATATCGTTATCTTTAACAACTTTTTGTTACTGGTAATATATAATATAACTAAGATATTCTTACCCGAAAGCAATAAGGTATGCGATATAATATTTTATTCATCATTTATAGTGTTTTACAAAAGGGTAGGGAATAAAGTAATTACCGAACTTATTTCAAATTTAAAATCTTTCAACACTATTACAACGATATTTTTACGACTAATACGTTAGTTTGAAATTTATCATTATTATTAACGTTAGGATAGATATAGCATTTGACTCGAAAACTTCAAACCAAATTTTAATCGTTAGGGCCGCCCGCATTTACGATTAATATAATGTATTATTACACGGTTTTCTTGTTTTAATCGAGAAAGTTATTAATTTGGGGATATATAACGACCTAATTCGCTTACGAGTCATTAAAGTCGCAAACAAAAGACCGTATACAATTAAAAAAACTATTACAGGTAGTATTGAAACTTTATAGTGTGTATTTAAACTCTTTTATACTCTTAAATTTTACCTGTACCTATTTATGAAAAAAAGCTTCAAGAACTTGGGCTTTTTCTATTATTTATTGATATAATATCAATTCATTAAAATATGATTTAAAATATTTATTGTATTTTCATCTTTCTTTATTTTAGTTATTATTATCAGTTACCCAATCATAGCTTAATCCGTATAATATTACGTAATGTAAATGTTATATTCGAAATAACTTTTTATATTATCATATATTTCTTAGCAAGTTTTTACTTTTGTTGGAAAGTTAGGGTAATGATATTCAACGTGCTTTATAATGATGTCGAAGAATAATGAATCAAAATTAAAAAAGAACCTCCATTCATTTATAAATATTCAAAAGGTGTATTATATTTATGTCAAATAGTTTATAAAGCTTCCCGTTATACTTTCCTTTACCTTTATAAATCATCGCGAAACATGTAAAAAACATATAATTAATATTAATTACTTTGACAAGTTTGACAGGTAAATTATAACAATCATCCTAATTTTCAATCATATTTCTTAACTTTAATTCATAACTTGAAGCTTTCGTGTCATAATAATGGTGGTAGTTGCTAGTTACCTAACCTATAAGGTAAAATCCTGTGATAAAACCTATGTTAAACTTCCGTATATAAGCGTACCGTCTATAAAAAGTTTCGTCTTAAAGGATGTGACGATTTTGGGAGAAAATTTAAGTAATTTAGGTGATTTAACAATTTTAAGGAAAGTTTTGAAGTGCAAGAGGAACTTAGTAATCTTAGGGAAAATATTAAAAGACTTAATAATATTACGTAATAAAGCGATAGATAATGCTGGCGTCAATTCGCTTTATCGAGTTTAAGGCTGTTACATCATGAATTCTGCCACCGCTTAATGTGTACTTCGCGCTGTTACATAGAGTCACTAGGCTTCTGAACAAATTAACAGTTTTCTTATTGTTAGCGTGTAAATAATTGATGTTAGTAGTGAAGTTGAAGGTTTGACTTAAATGAAGATTAAGAGGTGGTCTCCTGAAATGTATATAAAAAAAATTTAAACGTTTTTAATACCTTTTCCTTTTCCTTTTCCTTAAGGTTTTTAAGAACTAAAATTTTGAAACAGATTGAAGTATTACGTCAATTCGAAAAAAATCTTTATCAAACCTAATATGGTTATTTTAAAAATTTAAATCATATGTTGAATAATCTTTTTCTTTGACTTAACCTTAACCGTACGTTAAATCTTATTCTGTATATTAATTACCCAATAGTTAAAGAACTTATGAAAATTTTGAAAGGTGCCGATACCGCGACTAAGCTTTTTATAGAAGATTATATTGAGGATATATTGGCTAACGTAATTAGTTAGTAATTTTTCAGTCAAAACTTCGGTAATATCCTTAATCTACAGTTCTTCATCGTAATAGTTCACTAAAAAAGTTTTAAAGGCCTTTATTTCCTTTATATATTCTTAACTATGTATCATTTCGCTGCTTTTAGCTCAGATAAGGAAACTTGGTTTGAGTTTGTAGAGATTTAGTGATTTTGAAGCGTAAAGACTTGGAGATTTGACATGAAATCACGCAACGTAACTTTTTTTGGAGTAACTTGGCCATTTTTTGGTTTTTTCACTCGAAAAAGCAATATTAACGTGTTTGAATGACGATTACAATATAAGGGGAGGTGGAAAGAATGATGTGAAGAAAAAAGTTAATGTTAGTGGAAAAAATTATATAAAGGGTAGTGTCGAAAGTTATTTATTATTAGTTGTGATTAAAATTTGTAGGCTATGGGCCTCAGTAATTTTTACAATAGTAACATACATAATAATACTAATTTAGCCGTTTGACAACTTAACAATCTTTAATATTTTTAAAAGTTGATTTTAACGGTTTTAAAGAGGATTTGGTAAAGATATTTTAATGTTCTTTCATAACGATACCGTTTTTACCTCTAAGCTACCGTGAAAACCGACGTATCCTGAAAAAATTTCTCTAATTATTGCCGTGAAAATCGACGTAGTTCGTAAAATCTTTTTGCAAAGAATATTTCTTTACCTTGGTCTTTCATAAAACGTAATCAAAAAGTTACTTTCTTTTTTATTTTACCAATCTGTAATTAACTTAATGAGTACTGATGTCGGTAGGTCTTTATTGTTGCAAAGTAGTTGATTAGAACCTCTGTGGTCGAAGTAAGTAGTGCTGCATTGAAAATAGTAGTGCGTTACTTCTAAGTTTGGCAAACCGCTAACCAGTATACACGCTAATTTGTATGTCAAACTGCTTTAGCCAGTGCGCCACATTAAAGTACATACCTACTACACCAAACTTGCAGTCAATCCTACAAACTGCAGTTAATTTTCAGTCAATACAATTAACTAACTGTAAGTATAGTTAAATTAACTATACTACAATTAACTGCTATTTCAACACTAACGACTTTTTGTTTTATATCTCACTAATGTGGTCAACAACCTATTGGTGATAATCCCTAAAATCCCTCAATTCATATGCTAAATCCCTGTTAATTTCAGTCGATTTGTATTAAAACTAACATCAATTACTGCACTTTACCCCACTTCTCCAAATACTCTATTCTTTAATTCCCATACACAAATTTTTCGTCCCAAACTTACACATATTACGTATTCCATCAATTACACACCCTTTGCTACTAATTTTTAACCTACTTTTCTTAAACACTACTAATACCACTTCCACCATCAAAAATTCTCTAGCAATCTTCCAATTTACTAAAGCACTCATATTTCTCCATGTTACATATTAGGTAGTCCATGTAGCCCTCGATTCGTATGGTCCACCTATTACTATCTACAAACCTTTTCAAAAAAAAACTATTAAACTTGGCTTTATTTTTAACGTCAATGGGGTTATCTTGGATGTTAATTCACCGAAACTTATCGATTCCCTGAATTTCATATACCTCCTTTAAAACCATTATATCTATTATTATTATTATCATTTTATTAATCTTACCTAACTTATAAAAACACTCATAAAGGCTCCGAACATTTATATATACAACTAAAGTTATCGGACGCAATCTCAACTATTTAATAATAATACTAAACGTACTTTCAATCATCATACCGATATCGAAACCTATTATTATACTGTAAACATTTAATTCTAACATGATTTGTATCATACACGTATATTTAACAAATATGTAGTATATAAGTTTACCTTTCATTGTATACTTCTCATAAGAACATTTTTGGTTCATGAATATTATAAAAATCTAATTTACGATGTAAGGTTAATATTATCGATAAGAAAACTCGATCTTAAAAAAACTAATTTCGCCGTTGTAAAATTTACTGAAACTATATTAATTCTTCTTTGCAGTAATTTATTTACCGCTTAATCCTCTAATTTAACCTATTAAAATCCTTATCGTATGAGTCCTAAACTTACACCGTAATGGACAAGTCGTACTATACCTCCAATTAATATAACGTAACGATATAAGCTGCGCATGCCATCTACTTCAAATATCGCTTTAATTTTACTTTGTTGAACTTTTTAATCTTCGTTAGAATCGTGATTTACCCCTTTCAACAGAAGCTAAAATACATACTATAAATATCGTTTCCATCCTTAACATTATAAATATAAATTGACGATACATTGAAATGAAATTGTATACCTTCATCTAACGTTTGAATCAACTTATACTTTCATAGTTCTAGCCTATTGATAACATGTTATTCCGTTCCTATAAACCTAATGTTTTCAGGAAAATCAATATCATTTATTTATATACCAATAATATCAAAGCTGTCTCCTTTTATAATTAATATATACGGGTCGAATGTTAAAGTCCCGGTATCTAATATATTTTTAAAATACATTTAGTACATCAAAAACTAATAAATACTTATTTCGGTTAATATATACAGATATTTTATATAACACATTACCATACCAACCGGAAACTTATTTCTTTACTTTTTTTGATAATTCTAATAATATAATACGTTAAAAAATTGTAACGGATTGCATAAATAATTACATTATATTTCGGCTATTAAGGCTAAACCAACCGCTTACACCAATAATCAAACTAATAACAATTAAAACGATTAAAAATTGGTTAATTTTTGGGATTATATACGATTAGGTAGAAATTCAATTTTAACTTTTATCATTATATCCTTCAATGATCAACTGTAGTCTTTGTACAAATAATCAATAGTTTTACCCTTGAATTCGTAAACTATCTTTAACCTAAAAATGATACGTTTTAGCCTCTAGATTACGTCAACAATATAAATTAAACAACTCTTTATTTGAAAAAACCGTCGATTTTAAATTAATTGCTTTCCCTAAAATTTATTCTTATTATATTAATAATATCTCTAGTACGTAACTTAAAAGTAAGTTCTCCGTCTGACTTTTCTTTCTAAAACACACACACCTTTATATAGATCCTGAAAAGCCAATGATTCTTATTACGGTCCTCTTCTTTAATATATATCCTTCTTTTTGATAATATTATACGTTTTTGACATTCTATCGGCTTATGAACTATCAACTTGGAAATATTATATTAATTAATCTTCTCAACTCGAGGATATTCAATTGGAGGATTTTAATCAAACTTAAGGTTTTTTTGGTTCTATTTAATATATATAATACAAAAAGTAATAACGCTATGAATAATTTTAACTACGACGTTTCGATTAGCAATATTTAATATCTTATAAAATTCATCCCATTTACCTAACTTTAACTACATAAAAACTTTACTTCAAAATGAAAAAAAAAATGAAAATGATGAATTATAAATGATCTGTTTCTAATGTTAAAAGTATTGTTAATCTAATAACGTTCCGATTTCTTCCTTAATTTGTTTAGGTTTTCAATCTATAAGATAATATGCTTTTAAGAATCTAGAAAAAATGGAGATTCAATTATAATGCGTAAGTAAACTTTAAATAAAATTAAAGTTGACATAAGACAGTTAAGGCTAATAATATCGTGAAAACTTTTTATGATAATTTCAAGCTACAACTTTAAACTTGTAAAACGTTTAATCTACTGACAAAGGATATCGTAAACCCTTTTGAAAAGTTTATGAACCTTTTCGACACTATTAATATCCTAGGAAATTTTAACGAAACCCTATTTACATTAAATCACTATTAACTCAATATTAGTTTAAAAGTTTATTGTAACAAAGTGAATACTGGCATCGTAAACTAATACGTTTAGGGGTTACAAATACATATTAGTTTACGAAATACGTAACATTTTGTATATCTCCTTCGTCGTAATAGTTCTAGGAAACTAAATACCACGGAAATCTGTAGCGAAATTAACATCATGAAGTATTGGTTATCTGGCCAGGTAAAACATATTAATGAAGACTTTAAAATTAAAGTCTTAGTCTTTATTTAATGTAAGTTTGAACCTTATAGAGGTTTGTGAATATATTTAATAGTAATAGTAAACCCGTTTAATTGCCTCTAACGCTAATAAATTTATATCTTCATAACCAGTCGCCTTAAAGACTTTATATAGATTATCAGTTGCCAGATAGCTAAACCGTTAATATATACAACGAAGATTTAACTTCGTTAAATTTAATACCATTGCTTTTAACTCTTGAAAGTAAAATCAAAGGTACCCATATTTCAAACTGAGTAGAAACCTTTAATCGCCCTTAATATTGACAAATTCGTTAGTCTAAACATTAACATAATCGCTAAGGTTACTTATATCTTTCAAGTAAAAAAAAGAAGGGCGTAAAAGATTTCAAAATATGAAAAAAAAATTAGATTGAAAGATTGTAGCAATAGTTTTCAATCCCAATAAAAAGATTTTTTGTTCAAAACTAAAGCCAACTTTGACTTTAACAGCATCCAAATAATTAAATTCTGTAATAATATCAGTATCCCTTCGCAATACGATGTATTACGAATAACCCCTTATAGAACACCTTGCTACCCTAATGTGTATTATAATAACACAAAATATTTGTTCCATATAACGGTTAAGAATATTAAACAAATATATAAAGTCAAGATTTTTATCGCTTTAACGACGATGAAGGTTATCACCTATTAAACGATATAAAAAGGCGTGATTAACGATTTATTACGTTACTTCCGAACCTGTATTAAAATCTTCATACAATTGATGGTCTTAGGTTGATTTTCCTCGTCTTTGACCTCTTTACCTTCAAGTTCTACAATATGTTTAGCGTATTTTCAATTAAAAATAGAGGGAAATTGCGTATAATACATTACCTAATTCGCTTTGAGTTCGGAAACAGTGTAACACGTTTACCAATAGCTCCATTTTCAGTAAATCCAACACCATTTAGTGTTTGAGGAAAACTTGTTTTACTGGTCTAAAAATCTTAATAAAGAGGAATATCCTCCTCCATACATAGCGTAGTAGTTATATCCTTAGGTCCAATCCTTCTATTAAACGTATTAGATGGGCCTAACATACTTACAATCAATGTAATACGTATGAAAGGGATCTTTATCGTCGTCGCTAAACTTTAGAGCTTAGGGGTACATGCCAGTCAAACTTAGTACTCTTTCTATTACATTCGAAAATGAAAACCGTAACTAGCTAAGAAAACTAAAAAAAAAACCCTTTATAAGTGGTATCAGGGTACTATAAGACGTATTCAAACTCCTTATAATCTGTAACGGTCTGATGGATTTGCTGGCGTAATATATATTCGCTAAATCCCACATTCTCTATTACTTATTAACAAAACATTCGCCTATCAAAAATTTAATGGAAAAGATTCATCTTACTTTCCGACTCTTTTCTGTAATCCAATATGTAAAATCAATCAATAATACTCTGATTAATGTAGTACTAGGCGAAGTTAACATGGTATTTGAAGTAACCTTTAAAACCATTGTAAACTCCTTAAAACGATCAACAATTCATCAAATACTGGAAGTATGATCCCTAACTAAACAAGTGAAAATATTGAGAACCAACGAATTAAAGCCTGGCGATTAAATCCTTATAGAACGAAAAATATTGAAAAACTAACGTAATTTAACGTTGAAAAAATTATACGACTTACCGTCATACTTTTCGTTTCCTTCTTCAATATTAATGAAAGTCATAATTACCGCGTAATCCATATCTACTATAGAGATATATCCAAGTAGGGAAATGATATACTAATTGTAAGGATACTCTAAATCCCTCGACTGATGTTAGGAAAAGTGGTATTAGTAGGCAAGATAATTACCTCTAACAAAGTTTGGAGGAGAAAAACTAATAATTGTACCCATAATGAGCTTGCATATAAAACCACTCCTTCCTTAATTAACTTACTAAAATTGGACGTGCTAAGGGGCTTAAGTGTTAAAAGCTCAAGAGTTTCAGCGGGGAACTTGGTAATAATCCTTTTGGTGTTAAAGGACACCTTAAGGTTCTTACTAAATTAACTGGTGTACTTAAGGACTTACCCTATACAAATTAATTAACTTCTTATAGCTAACAACATTAAACCGTTAAGAATATTATACAATAAGGTCTAAAAATCCCAACTAAGCTTGGGTATAACCTTAAAAACATATATAAAGGCGTTGAAAAATGCCATTGCCAATAATATCTTTACTTTTATCCTTATATATACATTAAGGATTTATATCGGTAGCATATTCGTAATGTATTTCTGCCAGGTTAACATCTATTCCAACTTTTAAGGGTAGTGAAATTCTATATTAACGTAAGTTAACCCTCAACTTTAATTTCACTAACTTCTTGATTTTCTTCTACATATCTAAAATCCATTTTCGGAAAAAAATCTTTATAATCGAACAAAACTTTAAGGCTTATAATTTAATATTTAAGGTTAACGTTAAGGAGAAAGTATACAACGTTATTTGTTTGGTATTTAGGGGTAAAGTTTCGTCAACTTTCGAAATCTAATGGTTGTCGTCAAAATATATAACGAAAATAGTTTTGAAAGCCTTAATTACCTCCTCATAATAGTATTGATAATAATATCAATTCCACCGTATTTTAAAACCGTCTTAACAAAGTTTAAAAGGTGTAAAAATAGTATAAAGAGGTAAGTTATAGGTTTACCATCAAAAAAATTATGTCAAAAATCATAGAACTTAGTCGTTTTTACGATTTGAAATTTACGGAAATAATACCTGCAATAGTAGTAGTCATAATTAATTTAGTTGTTTACCAACTCAACAATCTTTAAGATATTCAAGTGGTAAATCTCAACGCTTTTTCTTTAAAACTATTCCAATAAGGATTTCTTAATATTTTCGATAATATTAACGATAGCATCGCCACTCTCCAATACCTATAAACAGCAAACGTAGCCGTAAGGCCCTTTGCAAAAATCTTCCCTTTACTATACGCAATTATAAAACGTAACCAAACCGTAACCTCTTCTTTTACCTAGCTTATTTGTGCCTAACCTAATAAACACTGATCAGTGTTGGTAGGCCTTTATCGTTGCAACGTAGTCGATTCGAATCTCTGTAGTCGAAGTAACTGGTGCTGCATTGAAAGGGGTAATGTGTTACTTCTAAGTTTGGCAGACCGCTAGCCGGTCTGCACGCTAATTTGTATGGCCAGTTGCTTTGGCCCGTGCCCCACTTTGAAGTGGGCACTTACTGCACTGCACTTGCAGTGTAGTGTATTCAAATCCCACAAACTACAGTCAATTTGCAGTCAGTACAAACAACCAACTGTAAGTATAGTTGACTTGAATGTACTGCAATTGACTGCTATTCCAACAACTGATCAGTATTTGTAGGCCTAGCCTGTTGATAGGCCTTTAGACGTTGCAACGTTGTCGATTCGAATTGGTCGAAGTAACAGCAGTATCACGTGGTCAAGTGGTGGATGTATTGATCTAGGTTTGGCAGACCATTAGCCGGTCTGCACACTAATTTGTATGGCCAATTGCTTGGCCCGTGCCCTAGTCTGAATTGGGCACTCCACAATCAACTGACTTGCAGTCAGTAGTCAACTTACAGCCAGTACAGTCGACTTACAGTCAGTACAGTTAACTTGGCTGTACTGCAATTGACCTGCTTAAAATAGCAGTCAATATTTTTCCAACACTAAGGCATATTTATAAGAGTATTAAGTAGTAATAAAGTTGAGGCTTTTTAGGGCAGTTACAGAAGGCTTTTGGTTTAATTTAAATATGTTTTTTCTTTAGTATTCGATAAAGGACCACATGCCTTTATGGTGAACTCTGTCTATATACATAAGTAGATACCTCAACGTGATAAGAATACATTACATTACATTTCTCAAAGAACTTGTTCACCAACCCGACTTGATTACCAAAGGTAGCGGTACAGACTAACTTAAGTCTATGCTTATAAAAGGCGATAACTGTTGCATTTGAAATATAATTCCTAATAATATTTAATTCTTCAACGTGACAAGAGGCCAAGTGTCTTCCGAGGATACATACAAAATACGTGAACAACTCTTCCATTGATTCCCAAACAAAAGTCTGCATAAGGGCAATCTCGGCGGTATTTCTGGTAATCAGGGAACCCTTATCCAACCATATCGCACTAGCACCCTAGTAGGAAATATATCCATCTCTGTCATGCAAATCACAGTTTGCCAGAGGTATCACATAGTACCCCCCCCCCCCTTCTCCTCCTYCCCCTGCCCCCAATTTTCTCAACGGCACGCCGGTGATCGGAAGGTGGGTTCCAAAAAAACATTAGCAACCTTGTCGGCAAAGGAACTCAACTTTCCGTCTTCCAGGCTTGTTGATGCCTTTCGGTACGTCACTGGGCCAGCCGGCTTGACATGGTCCAGGCCCAATCTCAGTTCGGCTCCATGTGTGTACATTCCGTGTGTCCCTGAGGTCCACAAACAGATTCGCTGCTTAGCCACGATGCAGACCTGATGAATCGGATACCGTCACATACCTACCTCACTCTCGTGTCACCTGATTCACCTCTACTTCGGCCCCTTCGGCTCCCTCGGATCAAGTCAAAAGGTGGAACGAACGAGCGTCTCCAAGGTCTGTTGCTCCTTGATGGGGTTGTGCTGTCACAACAAGTATCAGCACGCGCCCAACGCAACAAGTATTCATGGACTGGAACGGGCTACAACAACCCATATCGAACTCAGGCTTCAGCAGGGACGCTGCCGTCAGTCACGCCACTTCTGCGAGAACAGCAGTTGCCAGTGAGAGGTTTGAAAAATGGCGATCGAAACGGACGTCCAAACCGTGACTCCGGGCACCGAACCAGACAGGCCAACAAGCTCCAGCAACTCAACAGATGAGTCCGGCGCAACAGCAGCAACCTCCACGACTGACGCAACCAATGAAAAGCCCTCCGACAGCGCCACGAGACCAGAAACACGGACCGACAGCTACACAACGCTGCCCTCCCTTGCCCCCTCCCCTTCCGCCACATCCATGCACTCCGTCACGTGCTCGCACAACGGTCATGGTAGCAACGGCCCCGACCCGGACGTGGACAAGGACGAAGACGATGGTGACGACCGGTCAGCCAGCAGCGGCGACCTGGAAGCCGCCGCCGGGCAGCCGGGGGCGGCGCCGACGAAGGACCCCGCCGACCGCTTCGAGGTCGTCTTCGAGAACGGCAACGCCGACCCGTGGTGCCCACGCAGCCTGCCGACGCCGCGCAAGTGGCTGATCGTGACGCTCTCGTCGGCGGGGTCCTTTTGCGTGACGGGCGCGAGCTCCATCTACGCCAGCTCGTACGCGCAGATGGACGCCGAGTTCCGCTGCTCGCGCCTCGTCGCGACGCTGGGCCTGTCGATGTTCGTGCTGGGCATCGGGCTCGGCCCCGTGTGGAGCCCGCTGAGCGAGTTCTATGGCCGGCGGCCGGTCTACCTCGCGTCGTTCTTCTTCTTCACCATCTTCATCATCCCGTGCGCCGTCGCGCGCAACATCGAGACGGTCATCGTGACGCGCTTCTTGCAGGGCATCTCTGGGAGCGCGTTCCTGAGCGTGAGTGGCGGGACCGTGAGTGACTTGTTCACGCCCGAAAAAATGCTCCACCCCATGACGCTGTTCACGGCGGCGCCGTTCCTGGCGCCGAGCTTAGGCATGCTGGTAGGCGGCTTCATCAACTCCAACCTCAACTGGCGGTGGACGCACTATGTGTTGATCATCTGGGCGTTTTGCATGTTCCTTGCCATCTACTTTTTCGTGCCCGAGACATACCGTGAGCTCCCCTGGCTTTCTTCCTTCCCGTGGTGGTGTGGATGCCATGCTGGGGTCTTGGCTTGCTGACCCGCGGCCCGACAGACCCCGTCGTCCTCCGCAACAAGGCCCAGAAGAAGCGCAAAGACACGGGCGACGCCCGGTGGAAGGCGCCGATCGAGAAGACCAGCATGTCTATGGCCCGCACCGTCGGCTACTCGCTGCTGCGGCCTTTTCAGATCCTGGCGTTCGAGCCCATGGCGCTGATCCTCAACCTGTACTCGGCCATTCTGCTCGGCATCCTGTACCTTTTCTTCGGCGCCTTCCCCATCGTGTTCGGGGGCGTGTACGGCTTCAACCTCTGGCAGACGGGTCTGACGTTCCTGGGATTGCAGCTGGGCATGTGCGCGGCGGCCGTGAGCAGTGGGCTCTGGGTCAAGGTGCGGGCGCGGCTCATTGAGCAGAATGGCGGCAAGCTGGAGCCCGAGTTCAGGCTCCCCTCGGTGATCGTCGGCTCGATCTTTGTGACGGTCGGGCTGTTCTGGTTTGCCCGGACGGCTTTCTCGAGGGTGCATTGGATTGTGCCCATCATCGGATCTGGCATTTATGGCGCCGGGGTAAGTCCAACTCCACTGTCTTCGCTGCGAAGAATGTTAGAGAGAGGGACAGTGACGCGGAGACGTCCTCGAGGAAAGAGTTTTGTGGAAGTCCACCCTTCTTCGATGGTCCTCCTGGGCCGGGTTGGAAGCTCTATGGTTCAACAGAACATGATGCGATGAAGCCAACGACACGACTGGCTTCCCTCCTGCTGCTTTCGAGGCCGATCTCGAGGAGTCTGCCATAACCCACCAGCCTCGTCGTTGCCTGTGCGACCATCTGGTGGCACAATCGAGCGATCATCGACGGTCATCCCAGCGACGGTCGCCCCAGCAGCCCCTCCCCCTTCCCACCACTCCATGCTGTTGTAATGGCTTGTCAGGGGCCCCAGCAGCTTCCGCGCCTCGCCGCATTTCTTCTGTCTCTCGCCCTGTCAACTCCTACGAGCCCCTCTATGATCTCGCATGTTGCATACTCCGGGCCGCTGCAGCTGACCGACGGGTGGACGTTGCACCAAACCACAGCTCATTCTGTCTTTCTCGGGGACATTCACATACCTGGTACGTTGCCCTCCTTTTCCTCCCTCCCTCGCTCTCAGCCGCCCTGTGCCCTCCGCCCGAAAAAGGCTCCTTGCTTCTCCTGTGCGTTGGTTGTGCTCGCACGCTTTCGTAGAACCCCGATCCCTCAGTCCCCCCAACCTTGTGCGCCGTTGCCTCAACTTTGCTGCCCTTCCCCCCACCCCACCCCACACCACACATCTCAACTSCTGTCATGCCATGAGCATCAGACACCCACCCTCCAGCGCATGGGCGGACGCAGTTCATTGGCTCGAGTACGAAGGGGGAGAAGGCAAAGGATTGCGTCCTTGCCCAGTGAACAATCAGACTGACGTGACACCGCGCCGCACGCACAGGTCGAGACGTACCCCCTCTACGCAGCTTCGGCACTCGCTGCCAACGCCCTCGTGCGCTGTGCCTCTGCTGCAGGTGAGTTACGTTACTTGCTTGCTCTCTCACCTGTGAACCTCCTCCGGCTTGGTGACTGAGCAGAGACCGACGGACACACACTGGTCCCAGTAGCACATGACCCACCCGTTTCCGCCCAGCTGGGACGGCCGGGTCGTGGCCAATCAGCGGGTGGCGTCTGACCCTCTCGCTGCATGACGATTTGATGGATGGTTGCTGACGATGTGGTGTTGTAGCCTTTCCCCTGTTTGGAACGCAGATGTACGAGAACCTGGGGAACCAGGTGAGTTGGCTTGCGCTGTCCCGTCGCCAGTGTGTTCACTGATGCGAGACACTTTCTAATGTTGCGTAGTGGGCTACTTCGGTCTTGGCTTTTCTGACGGCTGCTATGCTGCCTTTCCCGTACCTGTTTTTCCGGTTCGGGAAGAGAATCCGTGCTCATTCAAGGATGGCAATGGCGGACTGAGGAATACAGGAGTGGATAAAATGGCGATGGGAATTTTGGAAATCACGCATCTCTTTGTTGAGCGGTTGCTTTGCGATACCCTCTCACTACAGACTTGGCAGTACCACAATGGCTATCATTTGCGCGCGCACCTCGCCTTCATCTTGCTGCTGCAGCCTGTCTCCACGTATGCTTAGAATACGGGACATGACAAGGCAGGACTGGTCTGTGTGACGGAGAGCAAGCAGTCGTGAGCCCCTGACATGACCTGGTCATGATTATGCGTCGATAGGCAGACCAACATCCTAGAATGGTCCGAACTAGCCGCCTCCGACATACACTGGCATATTGTCGTGATAGACGGCCCATGCAAGCTTGCCATGTCGTGTAGCCGGGAAGAGGAGCACGAACCACTCCTAGTCTGCAGCAAAAGGCACAAGACGTCTTGGAATCTGGCAGTTTTGGGCAAAGGTTGCGAAGCCTTCTGTGGCCCCGTGGGCTTTTACCCTAACGACGACACATCAAAATGCACAGACGCAGCTTGTCGGAACGGCGACCCGTGGGGTCCATGGGGACCAGACGGGGCCTTGCACTCGCCGCGGGCCTTCTCGAAGAAAGATCTACCGAAGGCCGATACCCACCTGGCGGTAAGGGTGGCCTGCCTATTCCATCGATCTTGTTCGGATCTCTGGTGATGAGGCTGCAAGTGAGGGGTCATTTTTCCCACGTGTTTTGCCAGATCTCCGTCTGTTTGAGGAGAGGGAGGCAGCCTCCTCAGCTCGCCATGGTCCCGTGGGCGGCCAATGGAGAGGGGTGGGTGTTTGCAAACATGCCTTATTCCTCGGAGTCGATGGTAGGCTGGCGGTATGCAAGGGCTCATCGGGGAATAGTGTGCGATGTCGGGTGGCAGACGGGGCAAGGGGGCCAGCTCCAGAGGCCGTGAGAGAATTGGGACCGTCGGCTGGCCATGTGAGTGTCCGTGATCTATTGAATAGTAGACGAAGGCTTCTTGCATGAGCTCCAAAATAGGGGGCTGGAGGGAAGACATGTGGCGTTGATGGCGGCAAGCGAGACACGCATGGCTGATCCACGGGAGGCTGTTGACCGGAGCCGGAGATTTCCTAGATTGGTGTGCTAGAAAAAAGGACCGTGTCAGCGACTCGATGCGGCCCAAGATGCCTGTTCGAATCAGGGGAAAGCCAAAAAGGAGAAGAGGGTCGAGGGCGAGGGCGAGGGCGAGGGCGAGACGGAGACCGTGGCCGAATTCCAACGGCTTGTCACAGCAGGTGGGTAAGCACCTAGACAGCAGACAGCAGACAGCAGACAGCAGACAGCAGACAGCAGACAGCAGACAGCAGACGGCAGAAGGCCATGTGTCAGCGATGTTGCTAGGGATCGTCGAACGGGGCGCCGGAGGCCATGCTGTGGGAAGTGGTTTGTGCGTGGCCCTCCTTCACCACCTATGTCGTTGGTTGGGCCTCGCCACCTTTCCTGCTTTGGGGAGAGCCGCCATGGCTTGGGCTCCGAGGGTGGGCGAGTGGATGAGGATGATGAGCTGCTCCAGGTTCAAAGGGTAAGAACATAAATGGGGAAGCACAAACGGGCTCGGGACCGATCCCCTGCCACTGATTGCCACTGATTGCGAGGCACTGTGCCATTCTGTATCAGACCGTACAGTACCGCAATCTATGCATGCGTGAGAAGTGCGTGCGTTGCACTGAAAGTGGTGTGGATCGGCCCATGGGACACACGAGAGATGCCAACAGGTGCATGAGCTGGTGATGGATGAGACCTGGGAGGAGAGAGTTGCTTCTGCGAGCAGATTGGTGAGGACGCTGATGGAATCGGGAGAAACAGAGTCTCCAAGGAGTCCCCGTTGGGAATGGCCTGGAGCTGTAGGTGCCCTGTGCCCTGTACCCTGTGCCCTGTGCCCTGTGCCCTGTGCCCTGTGCCCTGCGCCCTGCCTGTCCCTGCTGGGCATTTTGGGAGCTGCTTCAGGACGCGGGGCCGCGGGGCCGCGGGGCCGCGGGGCCTACTACGTACATACTTGGTCGTATGTGGGAGGATTTTGCCAGTGGGCAAGGCCAAAATAACTTCCATGTTCTTCGTACGAACAACCGCTATGGCCATGCCACTTGACCGAGGCGCAACTGCTTGCACATCCCATCTTGGACCTCCATGACAGGCCTTTCCATCATAGGCACCTGTCTACACCCTGTCTACACCCTGTCTACACCCTGATCGCCAATTCCACGAGCAGCATGTCTCGAGACGCCTGATCCGGCGACATCGGGCCTCCTTCTCACCTCCAACAGGTCGCCGACCACACCAGACCACTGGGCCATTGAGAGACACAGAGAAGGAGAGAAAGACTGTGCTGTGCTGCTGGCATATGCAACCCTCTTCCCTGCCCACAAGTCGACGGCTACCTGCTGCGCTTCTATCGACACCCTCCCCCTCCTGGCCTCGTCTCGTCCCAGTTGCAGCGCCCCTTCTGCCAGCTCCAGCTCCAGCTCCAGCGCCCTGTTCAGATACGCCCTGCGCTTGCGTCTACTTGTGCCGTGTGCCCTATCCGTGCACTTGGTGCTTGTGTCCTGTGCATCCTCGACCTGCTGGCTGTGAGCCCATGCGACCAGTGTGCCTCGACCAACTCCCATCCTCTCGCCGACTCCCCACCGCCCAGGTCCCCTCGGCTCCCACGCGCCTGCCTGATCGCACTGCTGCCATCACGGCCCGCACGGCCCCGAGACCGTACACGTACCCGACGGCACGACCTGCCTCCCCTTGCTTGTGCCTCCTGGCCCTGGACCGTCCCCAGTGCGCCAACACGCCAACACGGTCGACCGTCCCACAAGGAACGCCTCATACACCACTGCTCGCCCGCCCATTGGTGAGCCGCTCCTTGTCGTGATAGTGGCCCCCGGAGAATACGAGCGACGAGCGCTGTCATTGTGCGTCTGGGCGCTCGGGGGCTTCAGCTGCCGCAATCCCACGACGCCATAGTAGCAGGTTCTTCGAGAAGCTCCCGAAACAGTCGCCTTTGCTATTGCGGTATTGCGGTTGCGCACTGAGGCCCTGCCGCTCTACATCCTGGCATCAACATTGCAGTAGCTCGAGAACGACACAAAATTAGAGCGCCGGCTGCGTGAGGTCCTGCAAGGCGTCCCAAAGATCACCCACCCGGCCTCTACGTACCGGCCAGACCGCAATCTTCCCTCTCATCCCACCCGTCAATCTTACCTGCGAGCAGCAATAGACAGCACACTACTGCGAAGCAAGGCCCTGTGACAACGTGCTCTGCGGCCGCAGCTTACCCTGGTGTTGTACAACCGCTAAGGCCTCCCTGCAGGAGCAAAGCACACTGCTGCCCATCCAGACGAAAGGCTACAACTGGAACAGGCAGTCTTCGTGTGTGGTTTCGCAAGGAAGTCGCTCGACTTGCATTGCCGTGCCGTCATTACGAGCATCTAGCTCGGCCCATCGACCCCCAACACCGCCCGCGCATATATATGTGCCTGCGACACGATGCCGGACGAGGTGGAATCCAACGGGGGCGAGGTCTCAGATGCCATGTCTGAGAATGAGCTTGAGTACGACGAAAACGACGCCTCTGTCAAAGACGACGACAAGATGCCCGACAACAATCTTCAGCAAGAAACAGGGCCTGACGGCGAGGTCAAGAAGAAGTATGACCCCAAGGACCCTATGCGGCCGAGGAGGAAGAAGGCCAGGAGAGCCTGCTTTGCTTGCCAGAGGGCTCACCTGACTTGCGGTACGCCACCATTTCCAACTCCACCAACCCGTCTTGACTGTTGTTTGGCTTTTCCCGGCACGCCTTGCGCCTCCCGAACACACACCTCGCGCAGGACTGATGTGCCATGCAGGTGACGAGCGGCCTTGCCAGAGGTGCATAAAACGTGGTCTTGCAGACCATTGTCAAGATGGAGTGCGGAAGAAGGCTAAGTATCTCCACGATGCGCCTCCAGAGGCACTACGGCCTGTTTTGGGCCCGAACTACAACCCCAACGCACCACAGGACCGACCAGATGGACACCGCCACGCGTCTAGTACTGGGTCTGAAGCATCACCCAACGTCGGCGGCTTCTTCTCGCCCTCCAATCCATACCATCCGCTCTTCTCGCAACAGTCGGCTCTGGGTTCCATATCAGAAGGAATGGCATTCCCCAGTCAGCAGTCACCTGTGTCGCCGACCTTCCAGAACACTCCTCAGATGAGCAGTCTTACGGTGCCTCAGGTCTCAGGAGATATATCCAGCATGTCTTCTGCTTTCTTCGACCCCACCAACCCGGCATTGTACAACTTCAACCTTGAGGGCTTGAACTTTGGCAGTCACTATGGTGCCATGGAGTTCGGCATGCTCAATCAAATGTCGTCCGGGGCTGCCGACACACCACCACGGGACCCTTCCTCCTTCTCCCAATCAGGGCCGGGCGATGCGAACTACTCAGCTGGGGCTTTCAACAATGGCATGGGTCAGTTTGATGGTGGCATGATGGGCGACATTCTTTCCATCGACCCGTCCGGCAATCCTCTCTACAATCAAGGTAATTTGCAGCACGGTCTCCCCCATGCTTATGCCATTGCCGCAGGCCCCAACAACCTCCACAGTCCCAGCACCGATCACGAAAGCCCCCGGACCACCGGTAGTTTCGAAGGCTCGCAGACGACGACGCCTTTTAGTGGGCCTGAACCCCAGCCCCAGCTTCTTGGTGTCGCGGCTCGTCCGAAAGGAAAGCCGAACATCCCCAAAGCCTTTCCCCAATCACTGCTCGCGCATCGACATCGAGATGCATCGGGCATCTACGAGAATGTCAAGGACCCTTTCTCCTATGTCAACGGCTTCCACCGCTTGATTGCTTTCCTCAACACCAGGTTCCGACCCAGTAGCGACAACCTCATTCGCACCGCAGCGGCACTGGGGCGCTTTCGGCCATCCCTGCTGTCATGCACTCGAACATTGGACCGCGCCGACCTGGTCTTCATGGAGAAGTGCTTCCAACGCACGCTGTTCGAGTACGAGGACTTCATGAACAACAACTCCAGTCCGACGATCGTCTGTCGACGGACAGGCGAAATAGCTGCGGTGAACAAGGAATTCACAGCCCTGACGGGATGGTCCAAGCAGGTGCTTCTTGGCGAAGAGCCCAACCGAAATGTCAACACCGGCGCCGCGCCGGGGGCGAACACAGACACCTTGACAACGCCAAAGCTCAACAGCCAAGCCGAGAACGGTCGGGTCCTGGACTGCGCGAACAAATCAATGTTCATTGCGGAACTCATGGACGATGAGAATGTTGTCCAATTCTACGAGGACTTTGCCCACCTTGCCTTCAGTGACAGCCGAAGCGCCGTTACACGGAAGTGCCGGTTACTCAAATACCGCACATCGGAGACGATGGATGCTGCGAGCAGCTCGAGTGTGCAAGAGTCGCCGCCCAAGGACCCACGTGCCATGTTCCTTAGCAACAGGGTTGCTAGGATTGATGGCGAGCATGGGATCTCGCGAATTGCGAAGGGCGGGAAGCTGGAGTGCACATTCTGTTGGAACGTGCGGAGAGATACCTTTGATATGCCGATGATGATTGTCATGAATGTGAGTACACTCTAACAACCCGTGATCTATCCTGACACCATACAAGACTGACTGACCTCGCCCCTGCAGTTTCTTCCATGCTACTATCCTGATCAACAACCGTGCGGTCTGGCGGTATAAGGGCGACCGGGTGCACGATTTTCTTTGGTTTCTAGTGCACAAGATTTCCTGCCTCGGGATCAGATTGGATCACGGAATCATAGGGGACAGGGGGCAAGGGGGAAAGGGGGAAATGGGGACAGGAAGGGGGGCGGGGAAGGCATCCAGAACATATGGCCTCTGGACCGGATGGAGTAACGGAGACTGGCCTTTGCTTTCAGTCGACGGGGCCCGGTCAAGGTCAAGATTCAGGTTCCGAATCACGGGTCGACTGTTCGGAAAGATTGGGACTGCTCAGTCCAGAGTACATGAGAGATTATACCCTTTTTTTGTGTGTGTTTTTTTTTTGTTTTCTTTTTGTTTTGGTATGGCCTGGGATTCCACATCTTCACCGGGCAGCATCGGACTGGCATCCAACATCTCTTTCCTCCATCTCAGGTGAGGATCGCAACTGCACGAGTGATGGGGTTGGTCTTTCCTTCCATTTGCCACACCCAGGACTGCACTTGCTCCATGATGCAACCTGACACCTCTTCCAGTGATCAGAGCTCTTCATGTCAACAATCCCAAGCCTTCATCCTTCATCCTTCATGCTTCATCCTTCATGCAAACCAACCATTCACGACAGACCACACATCAACTTCACACATTGTACGGTCCACATCATACCGTACACATCATACAGTCCACATCAGCAAGCCTTTCCCCCAATCCCATACTTCACTTGCTACCTGGGTACTACCACCATGCCATCCAAGAGGAGGCGCAGTGAGCGAATCAAGGGAAAACTCGACTCCCATGATGATGGGCGCAATGGGCGAATAAAGAGAAGAATGTTCTCCAACGACCAGGCTGGCGCCAAACCCACACAAGAAACACCCAACAACAAATCCGAGACCTCCAGCAGTGCAGAAGCTGAAACCACACATGAATCACCCAGCAACGTACAAGCCAGTCGCGAACCGGATCCCGACGACGTACTGGATCCCGTAGTCGTACCGGATTCCGCCGTCGTACCGGATCTCGATGAGATCGACTTCAGGGATGAGTTGCCACTCATTCCTGAACTGGCAGCCCCCACCATCGCCCTCACCGTCCTCATCACCGGTGCTTCGGGCGGCATCGGCCAGGCAGTCGCCATGCGCCTCGCGCAGATAACGGCGCCGTTCGTCGTCCATACATTCATGCTGCAAAGATGGCTTGCGACCGACGAGTTATGCCAGTCGATTAACGCGGACATCCATCAGCGCAATCCCCAAATCAACTGCATTTGGATCACAGGCGAGCTCTCAAGCCCCGAGGGAGTCACAGAATTTGTCGATCGTGTGCGTGCCAGCACCCTGCCTCAACGCCCGATCAATGTGCTGGTCGTGGCTCACGGCACGTCGGTGGACCATCGCACCGCAGACGAAGCTACGCTCACGCATACTGATCTGATCACTTTTGAGACTTCGTGGCGTGTCAACACGATGGCCGTGTACCATCTCGTGCAGATCCTCGTACCGCGAATGGCCGAGCGCGGGTTTGGACGCGTGATCTACATGCAAAACATAGCGGCAGTTCAATGTCTGACCTTCCCGTCAAGCCAATGGCACAGGCAAGAGACTGCAGGACCGCATTCTTTGTGCTCCAAGAGCGCGCTGCAGGCGTTGATGAGATGGCTAGGTATGATGTATGACGGGAGCGGGGTTACTTTTACTGCGATAGTGGCGACGTGTGTTCGAAACACGTCGACGTTCGCGGCGCTGTCAGCCCTGGAAATCCATCTTCCGACGACACAGGCACCGGAGCTGTTGGCGGAGAGCGTGGTGACGGTGATAAGAGTTGGTGGGCCTTTGAATGGTATTTCACTGGTGATGGGTGTCCAGTGAGATACCAAGTTGTCTCTGGATGCAGGGTCTGTCGTCAGGAAATAGTGTTGCGTGTATTTTCAACCGAGGTGGTTAGGTGGTTTGGCGATGGTTGAGTGTCAGGCCAGCCGCATGCTGGGGGCCTTCTGGTCTACTTTGGAGGAAGAACGACGCATGAGTATCGAAGAGGGCTATGCGGGTTTGTCGAAAAGTCTATGCGTATCCACTTAGTGCTTAACACACTGGAAACGATACTTTCCAAAGTCTCTCTAGATCATCTACCTGACAAGCCACGTGCCATCCAGCTTCCCACCCTTCTCGCCCGCCAACTTCCATGCCTCCCTCTCTAGACTCGCCCTGGCCACCTCGCAGTCGGTCTTGATGTCCTGAATCAGCGCCTCGATGCCGTCGTAGCTCTGCTCGTCGCGGATATACCCCAGAATCAGCAGGCGCATGTCGATGCCGTAGAAGTCGGCGCCGAAGTGCTCCAGCACGTGCACCTCGGCGCTGCGCACCGAGTTGTTGTAGAAGGGATTGTAGCCGATGGACATGACCATGGGGAAGAGGGCGAAGTTGTTGTCGTTGTTGTTGTTGAGTTTTTTTTTTTTGTTGTTGTTGGAGGAGGAGGAGGAGCAGGTGGTGGTGGTGCTAGTGGTGGTGCTGGCGATGGGAGAGTTGGGGTGGTCCTGGGGTAGCGCGAGGGACGCCCAGCCGAAGTAGACGCCGGACTTGGCCCCGGTGATCCAGGGGGTTGCGGTGGCGTCGACAGGCAGGTTGGCGGTTGGGATGC